>JANZLX010000212.1:9726402-9743882 GCA_025531955.1 Erythroxylum orinocense
CATGGATATGTCATATGGGTATGTATGTGGGATTGATATATATAAATTGTGTATGATTAGGGTGTATGGTTTGCGATCGTATATGGATTTGATTGGTTTGCGTTTGGATTGGATTATGAAATTGTATAAGAGTGTAAATGGGATTTGAATTATTTAGGTTTAGAATTGTGTTTGATTGTGTTTGGATTCCGGACAGGAGCTCCAATGATTGTGTTTGGATTCCGGACAGGACATTGCAGATTTTTGGGTTTCTTACAAATACAGTCGTTATGCTGCCCGATTTTCGATAAAATTGGTTTTATGGCAAAGATAGAATAAGAATAAGATTGTTATTAAAGATGTTATTGAGATATAGTGTGATTAAGAATTGTATGAATTGAGTTTCGATTGATGATGAATTTCCAAATGGGAAATTATATTGTTTTGTATCAGTTTGTTTTGAAATGAAAGGAATGAAAAAGAAAAAAAAATTAATACCGAATTTTCGGATTGGTTTAGTCTTAGGGTTTCCAACGCGACACGCGACGTGGTTCTAAAAATTTCGTTACCCGAATGTCGAAATTAAGTTTTTGTCCTTACGTGATTTGCTTTTGATTTAAATTTGATTTCGTTTCTTTGACCTTTGCCTTATGTTTCCGTTTCTCATTCGATTTTGATTCAGTTTCGCTTCTTTCGCTTTCGTCCGCTTTGCTTCGCTTTTGAATCCGATTTGTGTTTCGCCTTTGTTTGTCCCACTTTCATTTCCCTTTAGTCATCAGATCCGTTTGATTCATTATGCCATTTTGTTTTCGTTTCCATTTTCCGTCATTTTTTGGTTGGGGTTTGGTCCCGAGATCGGGTCCCAACACGGAGGACTAAAGATTAAGTGCTAGATGTGTTCAAACAATTTCACGCCTCAGTTGAGAAACAAACTGGGAAGAAGCTGAAGTGCATTCGGACAGACAATGACGAAGAGTACATCGGATTATTTGATGTTTACTGTAAAGAGCATGGTATTCGACAGCAAATGACTCCACCAAAAACACCGCAATTGAATGGCGTAGCTGAGAGGATGAATAGGACTTTGATGGAAAGAGTCAGATGTCTACTTTCACATTCGAAGTTGTCTAAGGCATTTTGAGGTGAAGCTTTACTTACAGTTGTGTATGTATTCAATCGTTCACCATATGTTCCTCTCCAGTATGAAGTTCCAGAAAAGGTGTGATCAGGAAAGGATGTTTCTTTTGATCATTTGCGGGTCTTTGGTTGCAAGGCGTTTGTCCACATTCCTAAAAATGAAAGGAAAAAGCTTGATGTTAAGACACGAAAGTGTGTATTCATTGGCTATGGTCAAGATCAATTTGGTTATAGGTTTTATGATCTGGTGCAGAAAAGACTGATCAGGAGTCGTGATACTATGTTTATTGAAGATCAAACTATTGAAGATATCAACAAGGCGGAAAAGGAAGTTCCAAGCTCCGATGATGACTCAACAAGCTTCCGATTGAATCCTCCAATAGTGGTGCCTAGACAAGTTGAAGATGAAGTGCAGAATGATCAGCTAGAAGTTGATAATGCGGATGCTCCCAATGAAGTTGAACCAGAGGATGATGATGGTGTTCACATTTAACCATCAGCACCTAAAGATTCTCCAGTCCCATTACGAAGATCTAGTAGAAATAGATAATCATCTACTAGATATCCAGTTGATCAGTATGTAATGCTGACTGACGAAGGAGAACCAGAAAGCTTTGATGAAGCCATGAATGATGAACACAAGAAGAAATGGAAAGAAGCCATGCAAGACTAGATGAAATCCTTGTATGAGAATAAAACATTCGAGCTGGTGAAGTTGCCAGATGGCAAAAGAGCATTGAAGAATAAATAGGTGTTTAGAATCAAGCATGAAGAATACAACGACCATCCTGGATTCAAAGCAAGATTAGTGGTCAAAGGATTCAGCCAAAAGAAGTGTATTGACTTTGACGAGATATTTTCACCTGTGGTGAAAATGACATCCATACGTACAATGATAGGGCTAGCCACAAGTTTTAATCTAGAGGTTGAACAAATAGATGTCAAAACTGCCTTCCTACATGGGGATTTGGAAGAAGAGATATACATGGAGCAGCCAGAGGGTTTCATAAAAAAGGGAAAAGAAGACTATGTTTGTAGACTGAAGAAGAGTCTATATGGTCTAAAACAGGCACCAAGACAGTGGTATAAGAAGTTCAAGTCTGTTATAAGGGAGGAAAGATAAAAGAAGACTACTTCAAATCACTGTGTATTTGTGAAGAAATTCTCTGATGATGATTTCATTATTTGATTGTCCTATGTGGATGATATGTTGATTGTTGGTAAGAATGTTTCTAGAATCAACAATCTAAAGAAACAACTGGATAAGTCTTTTGCCATGAAAGACTTGGGATCAAAAAAGTAGATTCTTGGCATGTAGATTATCAGAGACAGAAGCGCCAAGAAATTATGGTTGTCACAAGAAAAGTACATTGACAAAGTACTTCAGAGATTCAAATTGGATAAAGCTAAATTCGTTAATTGTCCTCTTACTAATCACTTTAAACTGAGTTCTAGAGAGTGTTTTTTTTACAGATGAAGAGAAGGAAGAAATGTCCAGAATTTCATATGCTTCAGCCGTTGGAAGTTTGATGTATCCCATGGTTTGTACACAGCCAAATAATGCTCACGCAGCTGGAGTTGTGATTTGTTTCCTTTCAAATCTTGGAAAGGAACATTAGGCTGCAGTCAAGTGAATTCTCAGGTATCTTCGAGGGTCATCCACAATATGCTTATGTTTTAGAAGAGCATATCCTGTGTTAGCTAGTTACACAGATGTAGATATGGCTGAAGATGTTGACTCGAGTAAATCTATATCAGGTTACTTGATTACTTTTGCAGGGGGAGTTGTGCCATAGCAGTCAAAGTTACAGAAGTGTATTGCACTTTCTACAATTGAATCGGAGTTTATTGCAGCAACGAAAGCTTGTAAGGAGTTGTTATGGATGAAGTTCTTTAATGAACTTGGTATTAAGTAAGAACAGTATCAGCTGTTTTGTGACAGTCAGAGAGCTATTCACCTTGGTAAGAATACCTCTTTCCACTCACAATCAAAATACATTGATGTGAGATATCACTGAATCAGAGATATGATGGAAACGAAACTATTAGAGTTAGAAAAGTTCCATACTGATGAAAATGAATCAGACATGTTAACTAAGATTTTACCAAAAGGAAAATTTGAGTATTGTCGATCAGTAGCAGGCATGATAAAGCCCTCCATGCAATTGAGAGGGGGAGATTTGTTAGAGATGGGTCCCTCTCACATGGAGGGACTCCATGATTCCAAAATTGCGGCAATAAAATCGGTGCCGCATTCCACAATTGTTGAAAATAAGCAAAAAGAAAGCTGCAAGGCAGCTATCTCATGCAGTGGAGTGCCTAAATAAGGCACTCCATGCTTCAGAAAAGATTACAACAAAACATATAGAGGAAAACCAGAGTATTGTTTCGCTTTAAAGTTAGGAAATATATTCCTAGAGGGTTGGTGAGTGACAAAATAGTGAGGTTAGTATTTTTAGGTTAGAAAACATCTTGTAAGCCACTTTTTGGTTTTATCTTTGTATACCTAGTATTTGTAATAGTAGAATAAATATTTTGAGTTTTTGTCCATGGATGTAGCCCAAAGTTAAGGGTGAACCATGTTAAATATTCTGTATCCATTTTATTTTTCCTTTTCACAAAATACATCCACTGCACCCAACACTATTACGGTATTACCTATGTCATTGGCTCCATCGCCAAGCATCACCACTGGTGAAGACACATAACATGCATGACAAACACACCTAACCTAGAAAACACATTAAACGATAATCAAGATATCCAAGGGTCTTTATCTAGAAGTTTAGGGTAAGGGACATACAAGTTTATATTCTCAATTTTCAAAAACTTAAAATCCTTGTTGAAACATGCAATAAAACAAGTCCAGAAGTAGAACAAAGGGATGGGCGAGTGGTATTTTAAAAGCAAACATACTAAACACATTACGTCCAGAATCTTTAAACGAAGGGAGTCATCTACCTTTAATTTTCTTTTTAGAGATCGTTAATAAAACACGGTCTAACCGTATCCATGAAGCAAAAAAAAAAAAAGAATTCAACACTTAGAGAGGAAGAAGTATGAGTACTAGCTCCGTTATGTCTTCCTGCTATTTATAAAGAAAAACATAAGAGTTTCTTTTTTAATAAAATTAAACTTTCTAATAATAATTAAATTCAAAGTCTAATTATAATTATAATTTAATTTTAATAAAATCAAATATCTCATATTTAATACTTGAAAATTTTCAAACTTCACAATTAAGTTCAACTTAATTTAAATTGATTTTTTTCTTTTTAACTACTCTTTTACATGTGACAAATTAGGTTACTAATATGTTGACAATTATTGTAAATTATAATTCTAACTCATAATTAGAATTAGATAAATTAAAACTCCCTTTAATTTAACTTTAATTTTTCAATTAAATTATTTATAATAATATTTCAAAATTGACGTCTACCAACATGTTATGATTACCCAAATATTAAGAATATCAAAATAGTTTAGCTAAACATGTTCATGCATAGTTCTAATGTATAATTTAATTCTTTTATAATCTAGTCATCCAATTGGACATAGATGATGCATCTAGCGTCCACTCCTTTAAATCTAATCATGTTCTTTCTTAATAATTAGTAACTAATTTATAATTGATATTAAAAAAAACATCTTTTCAAGTCCTAATTCACTTTGATAAGAGAATTCCTCAAATCACTAATAATCAAGAACAATGAGACATTTTCTTTAATTACTATAGAGTGGTAAATTATTCATTGACTTACTCAACTATCTTTGTATGATTTATATTATGTTCAAGTACTATCGACTAAGCTACCTTAAATAGAATAAGTCATGTCACATCTAAACTGAGTAATTCTTATATGAGATATTTTAGTAATCTCAAGTTTAAGGATAATATACAACCATCATAATAAAAAAATTTCATATACACACAAGTAATATTTTATTTGAGATTATCATAATAAAGTCAGTTTAATTAACTTATTATCTAATAAGCACTCATATTTATTTAAGCATCTTCATACTTTAAGTTATGATATCAATTATTTTTTATAAGAAGGAAGCATAACGTATCGTATTATCAATATCATATTTTGATAAAACTACAATTAGAAATAATTTAGAAATAGTTGATAAATGTTAATTGAATCTTATATTTATGATCTTATTATAATTTCAATTGTATATAGTTATTCTAGAATCATATCTGCAATATTAAAACATCAAATATAATTACCCAAATATATAAAGGTAAAGAATGTCTTTATTTAATTATGTTATAAATTCTATAACCAACTGATTAGCAGGAGGACATACACTAACATTTACAACATTATGTTTTTTAATGCTAATAAATATTAAGATCTTAGTTAATTTTTTAAAAAAACCTTTGAATTGAAAATTCCTCTTTTACGGAAAAAAAATGATATGCTAGAGCGTATATTGTTTTTTGCCGAGCTATGAGCCAGATCGTTTAACAGGTTGCTTTCTCTTTCAACATAGAAAAATTAAACTTTATCACAAGAGTTCACATTTGTTGGGTGAGACTTTGTAGTCTGGAGAATGATGATTTAGGTGATCATGATAAATAATCGAAAATCATTAGAAACTAAATCCAAGAGAGCTTATAAAACCACGGGAGGGGTGTTGGTTTTAGGAGTGCGTAATATTTTTGAAGGAACCGCACATATATACTATGATCAGGACTACTATATAAACCTATTTTAATATTGCTAGTGTCACAAAGTTGCCTGGTGGGTGTTTCTGAAATACGACTAGTATTATTAATAGAATATATGTGTAGAAGAAGCCAGGTGTTGAATTGTACAACATCTCCACATGTGGAACAGCATCAGGAACGATACCTTTGCAGTTTCCTCGGTCCCATTTCCAGTTGTGCCAGCAAGCACATTCTCTAGCTATATACTTCACAGAGACCTTCCTAGGGTTATGTTAAGTACAACAAAATCTTCCATCTACGCGAGACAAGGATTCATGGGTCTTATTTAATTTTGACGACCTTTGCAAGTTTGCAGAGGATCTAGGTATCTATAAGATTCTTATCAGTCCTATCATGGAGATTTTTTTTGGTAGAAGCCTATCATGGAGATTTGTTTAAGCATAAATCAGAAGTTCTTGATCACTACGTAGGTACAACTCACATGATTCACTAAAACGCAAGCTGTTGAGAGGTTCCACAGTGCAATATAAATTAAATTATAGCTTCCCTGCACATGCAATATAAATATGCACACAGATATACATAGCAAATAATTGACTGCGGCACTAAATGCCTCAATCTTATGAGTTTCTGCAATTTTTTTCTCCTAGTAAATTGTAGTGTGGCATGCCGAAAGGATTATTATCTTAATTCTTTTTTTTTTTTGGGTCTTTGAAGGGACCCAAAGACATATCTGCAAGAATATATGCATGGGTCAACATATCGCGAATAATTTTTGAAATTCTTGATTATCTAATCGATGAAAAATACATAAAAATAACTAAATCTTAGAACTACAAGTCATATCGGTCAGTAGCCTCAGTATTTACAAGGGGCTTCTTTGGATCAAGTACGTAATTCTTTATAATTTCGGCACAGGCCCTTAGATCTTTGTTATCAGGATTAAACTTTTGGTGGTAAGAACTAAAAAGTACAAACTATTAATTACCAACAGGAAGGTTTTTTTTTTTTCTGGCAAGGCAATTGATCACATCACATTAGCTAGAGCAAGGGCAAGAACAAGAGGAAGAGCTGCGAGATTATATCAATCTATACTCTTTTTCATATCTCTCTGGGAAGTTTAAGACACCCCATCTCAAATCTCACTGTATCCCATCAACAACCCGCTCTTCTCTAAACGAAAATAAACGATGGTGAAAGAACGAAAGAACCAGCTCACTTTATGATATCGTAATGAAATATATACAATTTTTAATGAAAATCAGTGTTTTGAAGAGTACTTCATGCCTCCATATTTTCAGCCTATTAATACCGTACGGTATTTTTCTCCGTGTTCTTTTCAGTGAAGTATAATATTTGTGATTATTTTTTCAAAAATCAAAATTTCATGCACAAATTATTTAAAAAAAAGTTTATATAGGAATACATAAGTTTCCAGTTTATTAATATTGCATTTTTCATCCACTTATTTTTAATATTTGCTCATATAAATCTATATATATATACATACACACACTAGAGAATCCTCAACCCTACTTTAGGGTAATTTTTCCTTCCTATTAGGTTACTTAATGTTTAATAATTTGGCAACTTTTTTCAAAATGAAACAATGCGTAGTTGTTTTAGTAACATAATCTTTTCTTAAATTTCATAAAAAAATCTTATCTTTTGTTTAGTTATGTAAAACCTTGATATCACAATATGTATTCATATACATTAAACTTTGATTTTCTTTTCCCGTACACCATGAAGGGAAAAATTAACAATTTATATCTTATAGGTAAAGTAGGTAAGGAAATAATAAATAAAAATTTAATGTAATTTACCCCTTAATTTAGGTTACATCTATGAGTCAAACTTCAAATAAATATTTCACTAATAAAAAATTATAAAATAGTAACATTCACACACAAAGTGTTTCCTAAATTTATTATTTTCTAGATAACATCCTTACTATTTTGTCACTTACTCTTAAAAAAAACGTTTTTTAAAAATACCTTAAAACTAACTCTCTTGCAATCTTTGGAATACACAAATTACTCTTAATTTCCTTTTTTCAACTTGCATTTTTAAAAATACCTTAAAAGTTACTCTCTCACAATCTTTAGAATACACAAATTACTCTTAAATTCCTTTTTTTTTTTTAACTTACCACGTATCACCCGCATATGTATATATCATCCGCATTAAATAAAGAGGGAGGGAGGGATATTTATAGACCCTCCACCGCCTAGCTTGCTTAATGCAAACTGCTGCAGCTTGTCAATGCAAGCTGTGTTCTTTTTTTTTTTTTAATCTTCTAATGCATTATGTGGAAGTACCCCATATAAGTCGATACCTTCTTACAAACCGTTGAAGTCACTTATATACAACAGTTTGTGCCCATGCTAATTGATTCGACTTTCGTATCACTCTAAAGTAAACGAGGTGATTTAATTTATGTGAAAAAAAATGTATCAAAATTATTTTATTTTGATATACTAATAAAAGGATTTGGAAATTTCAGAAACATCGTATACACATGTAGAGAGGAGTCTTAATAAAGATTATGTTTGTTGCAGACCATCGAGTGGATCAAGCAATGCAAAACCACCTATAAGCTTCCCCATGTGCCACCAAACCCACAATAGATATGTAATGTATTCTCTCCACTAAACTTTGTCTTCGTAATTAATCCACATCAATTAAATGCATCCCTCATTTACTCATGACTACTAAATCAATATAAAACTTCTTGTAGCAAACATTTAAAAAAATGCATGTCCATTTCTCCTTCTTTTTATTTATTGAAATTTAAATCAATCTACGCAAAAGTATTGGAATTCTCTACCAGCGAGCCATACACTCGATTAAAAACAAAACTTTTGATGATCCCTTTCATTATAAGGATAGGATCTACAAGAGATAAATATGGTTTTTAATTCAGTTTCATTTTCACTTTTAGATATATACATATATATTTATATGTATGTATATATAAAGATATTTAAATACAAGTACCAAAAAACATTCTCTATTTTTTTTATATGTAGTTGATTAGGAAAAGAGCTTTCATCGGAATTATAGAGCATATTTGAATAATCTGATTCAAGATATGAGTTAAAGTAGAAACAAACGAAAATGTTAAACATTTGCAAGTATTGTAGAATGCTAAACCTCTTTCTATATTCATCAATTGATCAGCAGTTGCATCAAGCATCGGTAATCGAACATTGTCGTATGGCATTGATGCATGTAGACCACAAGAATTTGTAAGCAATACTGTTGAATGTGAATCTTACATTAGCAATACATGTTTGCCTTGGATAAATATTTTAGGATGTGATCCTTTATTTATGTATATATTTGGGGGTTTGTGACACATTGATTTGATTCCCCATTTTGACTAGTGTACATACCTTACCCTATTTTTAGGGTGCAATTAATCCTGAAATTTTATGTCCAATCCAAAACCACAAGGTCATATACTAGTATAACATTCTTCTAAAGCTTCGGCTTGAATAGTCTGATTGCTCTGATTCGAATATTTTTTGTGGTCTTGTGGGCATAAGGTTTTTACCTTAGGGATCAAAACTAAATATAAGTATGTTCGACCACATTTTTAAGCTCAATACCTATTCATAAAATTATAGGCAAGTTTGGACCTCCATGCATGTAAGATGAGAAATCTTTTATGTGTACATATATATTCTCTATTATTAATGTTCTCTATGTAAGAAAAGTTCTAAAATTATAGCAAGTTTGGATCCCTATGTAAGTTGTTAAAAATGAATGTTAAACACTAGAAACAATTTAGTCCGATTAACAAAAAGAGAACAACAGTCAATTTTCATAACTGAGATTCCTTTCGATAATAGTTATAAAAATCAGAATGTTAAATAAAAGATGAATCCAGGACAGATTTCTGATTGCCCTAGCGTGAATTGACCAAATGGCAATGTTTTTAAGAAGCGATATTGGTGGGGTCTACGGTAATTGCATGACCCCACATGCCTGTCTTACCAGCATACTTCCACCACAAAACAACCCATAAAGTGTGTCCCACAAAATCATTCGTCTAAGCTAAATTAGATTTGGCTCTTCTCCGATCCATATCACCAGATCTACTTCTAATCCTATCGATCTTGTGGTAGCTATTATGCATATTTAAGCCCTCATACATAGCTTTCCTTCCAATCAAACACACAAGTTATTATTTGTAGATTTTATCAAGGGTGCTTAATAACTACTTTGAGGAAAGTAATATTTTGCATTCAAGATTCTTTACAAAGGATAGCAAATTAAGATTAACTAGACCTTCCAATATGTCACTTATTCAAATAACTTTTTTTTTTCCAAATAGGAAGCCAATCCCTAAGAAACTGCAAAGCAAGATTTCTAGAATCTAGAATAGTTTAATGCGGTCTGACTCTATAAATGTTTATTTTTATAATTCTGCATTTCGTATTGTTTTCCTAAAAGAATTTTTACAGCTTTTGGATTGTGTTTACTTGACATTGAAACTGGAAGAACCACATGCAAATACGGGACCACCTCAATTCCAAACCATATACTTTCGTTATCTGTTTGGTCTTATTTAAACAGAAAATATTTTAAATAACATATAGCACTAGCTACCAAGAGCAAATTGCTCACTAGATTGAGACAATAGCAGCTAAAAATTAAGAAACGTGTATCACATTAGAATTTTTAGGTTTCTAGATATTGAAAATTCAATATGATATAAATAACAATATGCAGACAACATTATTTAGTATGAATCAATGGCAATAAAACAAAAAAAAAAAGTAAATAAGAAGGACAATATGCAGACAAAATTATTTAGGATGAATCAATTGCAATAAAACAAAAAAAAAAGTAAATAAGAAGTAACATGAAGCAATCTTTCTACTATATTTTTAAAGCTGTTTTAATACAATCCTTTCTTAAACTTTACAACTTGACATAGATTTGGCCAATGCCATAAGAGTGTCCACAGAAACACGCTAATATGGCGCGTGAAGTAATCAGCTCATATCTAATACAGCATTAGAATATTATAACGCATTAAATCAAAGGCAATCGCTTTCAAGTCATAGTCTACGAAACCATGACTAGAGCAAATTATCAAAAATTAAGGCCCTCTCTCTCTCTCTCTATATATATATATATATTATATTATTGCCTCTATATCTTACCGTGCTTATTGTATGTACACAGGCAAACGAGAGGGACGAGGGGAGCATCAAATCTAACCACACATATCTACGGATCTGTACACAATCTGATCCAGCGATGCACAATTACTGGACCAGTGACAGCAGCTTATAAAGGGGGTTTTGAAGATCTCTGATTCAGATCACAAGCGGTTCTCTCCCGATAAAATTGGTTGTGTCAGGAGAAAGTTCTGTAGTTAACAAGCAAGCTGATTCCTGAGTATCTTCCTGTCTTTCACTTCCCTCTTTGCCTTGATCACATAGAAAATTAAAAGAAGATGAGCAGCAGATACTGTGGCGAGCCAAACTTAGTCCATGAGAGAGGTGGGTCTTCAAGGAAAGGCAAAAAGAGCAACTCAGACAAGCCTAAGCAACCACAGAGAGGCCTTGGAGTTGCTCAACTGGAAAAGATCAGATTACATGGCCAAATGGGAAGCTTCCATCCCTCTCTTCATGCTCTTTGTCCCACAAATTTCAACCAGGTATATATCTTCCCCCACCATTTCTGCCTCCCTGCCCACCTTATTCACGCTATATGTGTTAATGTTGTTGACTAATAGTAATAGTTAGTTAGTTACTAGGGTTTTTGTTTATAGCTTAGAAAATTAATGTGAGGAAATTCACGCAGGAGGATATGGAAATTCAAGGCCTTTCTTCTTCAATACCATCATCTTCCTTTTCATATTCTTCATTAACGTCAGCTTCCTATAGTTACCCTTCAAGCATCATGGTACACTCTCAATTTTGTTTCAGGAAATTGACCGTCCATACCTCAGTCTAGCCAATACGTTCATGTTAAATCATGTGCAATCTGACAATCTAAGAATGATTATCTAGAATATTAGTTTTAATCTTCAAAAAGATTGTTACAGAAAAACATGAACTGTATGGTTTCCATTTAGCAGCCAGTCATCTCTTTCAGTTGTCATAGTAAAAACTTCAAACAGGCATGCTTCTGATAGTCTCGAGTTTGCGAAGCACTATCTCCTACTTCGGAAACAAATGGAGACCCTCTCTTCGTATGTATGTACTAGATCAAGAGAATTAATCATTAAATGTGAAAGAAATATTATTTTGTTATTGCTCACTAGCTATACACTAGTTCTAGCTTACTTGTGAGTCATTAAGTGACACGTTAACAAATTGTTGAAGGAGTTGGAAGTAGTTGAATGCTTTTTATCGTTATAATGTTGTCCAGTCGCTAAACCACCGGTTTCACCTGGTATTGCAGATGGGAATTGGTGATTGTGAAAGATCAAACATCAGATATGGTGATTCTCTAGCATCCGCTGCAGCTAGGTAACTAATTTTGTTAAACTTTTTGGAGATGCTAAGAAAATGAGTTGTTTTTGGGTAGCTAGAAAGTCTTAATTTCATGTTCTCAGGTATTACATGCCTCAGATTAACCTGCTAATTTTATTTTTCTTCTAAAACCCAGTTGGAATCCAAGAAGTAACTACTTGGAGACGGAACATCTTGCACAACCAAGGGCAGATCGGCACATTTTAAATCCACTCGTTGAGGTAATTCCCTTTTGCTTTACATTACTTTTAGTGATATGGATTCTGATTAAATTTCTTGAAAATTTTTACAAGTTGTTAGTGCTGGAATGATCATTCACTAAGCTATCTCTATTAACATGTATGACATATATAGGATTCGAAACAAAAGAAGAACAAGAAACTCTACACTGACTGTGGGGGTTCAAGCAGCCAGAATTCCGAATCAAGCGATGGTCAGGAACTGGATTTGGAGCTCAGATTGTCAATTTAATAAAGGGTTCTTTTCTTCTGATCAAGATCATCCGGTTCAACACGTGTTATGGCTTACTAATTTTATTTGAAGTTCCAATATGTCCATCACCGCTTGTATCTTTCTTTGTTTTCTGTTCTTTTTCCTGAAATTGCAGACAACTTAGGGAAGGTAATGAACTTGCTTGAAGTTTCATTTGGAAAAGGATCGTTTGTGTCTGAAAGATGCATCAAATTTTCTTCTCTGTAGTTCCGTGGAATTGTCAAAAAGAAAGAAAGAAAGATAGTTTTCCGAGTTCTCGCCTTTCATGTATGTTCATAACTAAACTAGACAACATCTGACAAATAACACGTTATTCTCCTTATGGAAATTATATCCAGTTCACCTGATTGCCGACTAATTCTGCTTATAGTTTCACTTACACCTGCTCTTCAATAGAATTAACTTTATTAAAGTAGATAGAAAAAAATATTGAAGCATGTCAAAGGACAAGGTAAATCTGGTATACCTAGTTTTCTATTTTCCCCTTAAAACTCTCCATTGTTGGAAGGGTCCCTTTTCATATATCAAGAAACAGTACAGACTTGTCAGTTACAGTCGAGTGTGAAGTTAACCAGTTGATAAAGCATATAAGACAGTTGTGTGAATTGCATTGCTGTCGGGCTAATGGCGCAATGACTGCTGAGAGTCATCATATTAGGGTTGATGGACTGTAGTAGTCTAAAATGCATCTCCGTCAAGATCACAAGGGCATAATTTAAGATTAAACGCAACATTTGTATACATTTTCACTAGTATTATTACTCAGTGCCCTAATGCTACACCATTGTTTTTGGAACTTAGAAACAAAGCCTAATGATATTCTTTGGTGATGTATTATCAAGGTTTTACTTACTGGTGATGATAAAGTTTGATCTTGAAATTAGTGGTTTAATTTCCTTTGTCACAAATCAGAGCCTAAAAAGTCAAAAGAAAAAGAAAATACATGAATTAGGACGTGCAGAAGGCAAGACGCCAAAAATGATATAGCAGATCGTCCTGTTAGTTCATTGTCCAACAGATTACACTTATTTATGAATATTGTGACACCCCAAAATTTTAATTTTGTATCGTTATGAATTGATGAATTTAATATTTTAGTAATATATATTTTCTTAAAAGTCTATAATTAAATTAGAGATTAAAGAAAGTATATAATTGATCAAGTATATATGGTGACAGCGGGTAAAGAAGAAGAAATTTTTTTATGAAAAATATATTAGTTTAGTTGCTATTAATACTAAGCACTGTTCGATATTTTAGATGTAACTGTTATAGAAATATTAGAGTGAGGTAATTCAAGAAGTTATGAAAAGATAAGAAAAATTTTATATTTTCCATAAAAGACACTTAAAGTTGATCCATACATATTGGTCGATCAGTGGTTGACGACTAGTGTTAATCCTTTTCAAAATCAATTTTTGATAACAATAGTTATCATTTTACAGAAAATAAACCATATGAACCAAAAGAATAGTAACTAAGAAGGTTTGAGAGGCAAGTTAGAAGTGCAAGGAAGGTGATTTCAAGAATACATTAGCATTCACATTATTTAGGTAACGTTTGGACAATTTCAAACTATAAAAAGTTACTTAACGTACATTTCTTACAAATGTTGGTAGTATATACCAATCAGAGCTGTATAGGAAAATGAGTATGGTTAGCTAGGGCCTATTAGTCGGTGTTAGAATGCACGTCTATCATTCTATTATCAAGGGCGTATTTTATGGAGTTCGATAAAGACATGTATGGGTCCATTCCATCGGTTAGAGTAAACTAATTAATGTAAAATAGGGATTGTACCATTTTGTTATTTAGGACGCATTATCAGAGGCCAAATCCAGGTGTGTACTATTTTGTTAACCAGGGCGAATGAGCTAGTGCTAGAATGAGCACTTATCTTTTTATTGTCTAGTACCCACTATTCGGTTTAGATCCAAATGTGTATGAATATTTGGCGCCTACGCTAGGAATTACAAGAAATTATTTGGTTAGTCGACACAGGTATGTGTGCAAAACTACGGTAGGCAGCATCTGACAAATAACTCTCATGATTATTTTGGTGTAATGCATTGCTAAGACTTCTTTCTATTGCAGATAGTTCACATAGGTTTTTTTTTTAGGTAAATAGGTGGTTCACATAGGTTGGTAGTCGCATTTAGACACAGTGGTGATTTTTTTTCAGTTAGAGGGAAATAAGACAAAAGGCATAATGCCTTAAAAATGCTACAGAAGAAGCATTTGCTAGGAGTGGACGTAGTCTTGGATCAGGGGAGTCCCAAACAGATCAACGATGAGGATGAGAGGCGCCCTTTCTTGCTAAAAAATCGGCACACTGATCACCCTTATTTAAAGGTATGAACAATAGAACAATCTCAGTCTTGCTTTATCAAAATCTTGATATCCGCAATGACATTCAAATAAGGATGATATCGAGTACATGAGCCCAAGACCAGATTAATGGCTTCGTTTGAGTCCAATTCAACAACTATTCTTCTATAGCCACGCTCCCAATCCAATTCCAGTCTATGATGAATCGTTAGAAGCTCAGCGAGTATGCTAGTGGCGTGACCAAGGAATCCTGAGAAACCGACTACCTGTCGGGCTGCCATCCACATTGATTTTAAAAGACCCGAGGGACGAAGCCTTCCAGGCTACCCATCTGCTTGACTTGGTAGTGTGAAGTGCATCGGACGGAAAAGCATGTTTACACTCATCAAAGAGCAGTAAGAACCACTGAACTTGTCTAATTGAGGATATTACCTCGTGTTAGAGTGCCTCTTTGTTTCTAGCCCACCAAATAATCCAAGCCACGACGATGAATTGTAGCATGTGTTGAAAGGGCCGTGAAGAGTCAAGAACATAAGAAGATATCTAGTCATCAAGATTAAGATTGAAGAAAGAATCCTCAACTTGCCCAAGGATGGAGACCCATATCTTCTTCACCCATACGCAATTCCGTAGGGCATGGATATGGTTTTCCCATCTGATACCGCACCTATGACAGGGGCGAAGAAGCCATTCCCCGTTTGTAACGTAGCTCATTCGTAGTTAGCAGTGCCACTGAACTTTCCAAATAAAGAAGTGGAACTTCTGGGAAATATTAAGTTTCCAAATCCGCGTCTGATGCATGCTGGGAGCAGGAGGATAAAGGAAACAAGTAATAAACTCATAACCGGATTTCATCGTATAATGCCTAGCTATCGTTTTCCCCCATATTAATGAATCCGGAAACACCCTTGAGCGAGAGACGGGAACATCAATATTAGAATTACGCACTCCTGACCCCAAGGGTGTGTGTAGGCGAGAAATATCCCACATTAAATAGTGGTCCTAACTGTCGATCTGGGCTATCTATCAACATAAAGGACAGTTGCCGACCCATCGATCATTCCAAAATGAAATGTCAACCCCATTCCCAACTCTCCAAAGGAAGCCATCACGCACGAAGGTGATAGTTTTGCAAATCGCTTTTCATCCCGAAGAGGTAGTAGGAGAGGCCGTACACGTAAGGAGAGGAGCAGCCCTTACATATTTACTCTGCAACACAATAGTTCAAAGTTTCCCAGTGTCTTGAGAAAGGTCCCAGAGGAGCTTGCCGAGCATGGCTATGTTATTATCACGAGCCATGCGGAGGCCTAAACCACTCCTATCTTTGTGGCTACATACAGATTCCCAATTCAAGAGAGGGATACCCTTCCCTTCAGTTGATTTCCATAAAATATCGAGACATCATTTGTCAAGAATGTCGTAGACCCTTTAGGGAACCAGCAGGTTTGCATTGTATACAAAGGGATTATGGCTAGGGTGGATTTCGCTAGAGTCAAACGACCAGCTTTATTGAGAAGCTTAGCTTTCCACCCTTGCAAATGGTTGCTAATCTTAGCAGCAACAGCTGTGAAGTCATCCTTCCTATTAGTACCGGTGATGGGTACCCCAAGGTAGTTGCCCAAATTCGCAGTAAAATGCAGATCAAAGTGAATTCGCAAACGTTCCTGTTAAGATTTATTTTTGAAATATATCCTAGTTTTTATTTTTATTTTTGACATTTTAATTGGACATGGTAATTTTCCTAATAACCTTTGTTGATGTGCCTAAATTGAAAGGTAAATTAGAATTGGAAGTAAATTCCTAATTAGCATATCTTTTGAATGTTGAGTGCTTATCTAACATTATCTCTTTTTGAAAAGGATTTATCAAAGACAATTTTTTTGGTCACGTTAATCTTGGGATTTTATGGATTGCATTGTGGCTGATGTGGCAGATGTTGGAGGGTTGCTTTTGTAGGCTGCGTAGACTTTCTTTTAGTTGCTTTTTGGTGAGAAATCGTGGGTGCTTATGGCTATAGGCTGTTGCGTTGTTGTAGTGAATTAATCTTGAGATTGAGCAGTCTTTGGAAAAAGAGCTTTTGTTGCAACAGTATAGTCCGATTAGTCTTACTTTTTCCAGCAAGCAATCAAAGGGTGATGTGCAGTCGAAGTTGTTGCTGGATGATTTAAATCAATTGATGTTTGCAGCATAAAGTTTATATATTCGGTGGTGCTGCTACTTGAGTATTTAGTGAAGATTTTCAGAACTGAATCTTGTTGTGTTTTTTTATTATATTTGTCTTTGCTCTTAAGTGGTAATAGCTAGAAAAATCCTCTAACGAGGTTAACACGAGTTGGTCGTGTTATTGGACGTGAAAAACTTTC
>JANZLX010000212.1:9765162-9788803 GCA_025531955.1 Erythroxylum orinocense
ATCCCAAAAGCTATAGCTTTTGGGAGAAGTACTTCGAACCTTACTACTATATATATATATATATATATATATACATATAATATTTATAATGCATTACATCCGTAATGCAATTTCATAACATAATGATTTTTTTCATAAACATGCATGCATTTCCCATAACAATATCATGTCACATAATTATCACAATCACAAATAATAGTGGAGGACTAACGAATGACCCTATGACATACCTCTTACCCATAGACTATAGCCACAGAGGCTCTCTTATTCCACACAGATCACTTGGTCCAATGTATTGGATTGTGATCCGAGAGTCACACTCAACTGAACCGCCACAACCTTACTACAACATGATTTCCGTTCGAGAGCAAGCTCGATTGAACCTCCACAATCATGTTACCTCTTATGTACCATATATCGGTTTGCGTTCGAGAGCAAGCTCAACTGAACCGCCCCAACCGCATCATATCTAAATCAATAGATCCAATACTGACCTAAATTTGTACTAAAATAATGAATCATTATGTGCACAACCTAGTGACACCCACCAGGTAACTCATACTATAACAATCCTCCAAATTATCACATAACAAGATAAGCACAACATTGCACAACAAAAATATGTATACATGTGTCAATCCATATATATGAATGTCATGTGTGCATATGAAAATGATGGTGATTTCCATGATGAATATGAAATTCTAATGCATGTTTATAACCATAAATATTAACTCACTAATAGAATGCATTTTTTCGTGCCAAACCTAGTGTCTTGAATTGGAGGGTTCAACTCCTGATTGATCTATATAAAGAAAAGTCGGAATGACCATTAAGATTTAAAATCTAAACTAATTTTAGACACTTCGAGAATAAGACCATGATTCAATATTAAAGAGCTCTATCATGTTTTACGAGGAGCTTATTGCAAATTTCGGCAGAGTTTCTCCTATAAATTGGACATCTCCCTTTCGAAAAAAGGGTAATTCTTGCAATAAAAAGACACTTCTCTGACCACCAGTAATCACAACTCAATTTGAGCCTCCAAACTACATGTCCATGCCCAATTGAGTCCACATTTAATCATAAAAATTCATAATAAATCCAATCATAATTCAAGTATACTGATTTCTAACTCATACACTCTCACTTATACTCAATACATCAAGATATTCTCAATTCTAATAAAAACAACTCAATTTAATCAATTTCATACATTTTTATAAGTAGAGATGTCAAAACCAGTTCGGCCCATCGGCCCGGTCCGATTTTGACCTGGGTTGACGGGGCCATGGGCAGGCCCTCGGCCCATCCGTTACTTCAAAAACGACGTCGTTTTGTCAAAAACAACATCATTTTCGAAGTTTTTTAATATACTTATATATATATATAAGGGTGGCCTAACCCTCCTAGTGGCCCATCGCGCCACCGATTGACCCATCCCAACCCGTCGGGCCACAGGCCACGGACCACCATGGACATCTCTATCTGTAAGATCATAACCCTTTTTTAATTTTTATCTCACAAACTATGAATAATTTTAATATGTTGCTTTTATAAAATTGATCTACATAATATTTGAGAATTTTTAAAATTATTTTTGACTATTTTTGGATTGGTCAAAAAATCACCACCGTCACTAGAGCGTGGGGTACACGTGCCGACGCCGAAGGGACGATGATCTTCACCACCTACCTAGAAATGAGGAGCTTACCTCCAAGAAACCAAAGACAACAGTCTTAAGTAAAAAGTCCTCCCAGTTTGTGAGAATCGAAGGTTTAAAGCTTAAAGGTGACCAATTTTCGATTACCAGCAAAATAGGCCAATTAGTACCAAGTTTCCCTCCTTCCCTACATTTTTATGACCGTTAGACACAATGGTGGTGCTAGTTTTACCCAAAAAAAAAAGACTAAAATAGATGATCGATGACTTAAATCAAGTGTTTATCCATTTTGGTTTCTTTTTTTTCATTTTTAATATTTCCAGTTAGGATATCTTCTAGTATTCATTCTTAAGTCTCTCTTTTTTTTCTATTCTTAGTTGGGTCTTCTTGTTTCTAGGATGTCATCAAAATTATTTCAATCATCTTATTATTTATAATGGAAACAGTAAAGTAAAATAAGTTAAGATAAAATGTGTACAAATTAGTGTTTCTTTAGGAAGCTTATAAGTATGCCTTCTAAAAATGGTTTAACACGTAAGGAAGAGAAGGAAAATGTGATATTTTTTTCTAGGCAATGAAATAATAATTTAAGAAGATTAGGGTAACGTATAATGATGTGAGACAGTCTAAAAGTTATGAAAAGAAAAAAGTGAGACAAAGAGTTCTAAAGGATAGGGTTCAAATAGAAAAAAGGGAGAAAAAAGTTTCAAAAGAAGAGGAGTGAGTGTCATAAGAAATGAAAACAAGTAAGTGACCTTATATACAAAGGGAAGAAATATTAAGAGTGTTTG
The DNA here is from genome assembly GCA_025531955.1 of Erythroxylum orinocense. Lineage (NCBI taxonomy): Eukaryota > Viridiplantae > Streptophyta > Magnoliopsida > Malpighiales > Erythroxylaceae > Erythroxylum > Erythroxylum orinocense. Next base: position 9,767,617 of record JANZLX010000212.1, read on the forward strand.
CAATGCTAGTGAATTTAACTTTGATTGTTTGAAATTTGTTTACTACATGAGAATGAAAAATGCTATCTAAAGGATAATAATGGAGTAAGTGTTTATTTTTTATCCCTGACGATTGATTTTGGGTACATATGAAATAAAAAAAAAGAAAGGTCCCTAATTTAAAGGAGCTTCAAGTGTTTGCTTAAATGAGATGATCCATTTCAATTCATTAAAAGAATCAATGAGAACACATACAAGCTAAACCTTCTTTGTGATGATTTAAGGCTAAAACCTTTTGAGGAGAGAGAAAATGATGCAATGATAATAAGAAATTAGATTCTTGATCACATTAATGGGTTACGAATAATGAAGATGAGAAAAATAGGTTGAAAATGGAAAATGAAAAATGAAAAAGGGCATAGCATTATGATTTATGAAATTACACCCTCTCCTCTTTCCTTTAGAATATTCCTACCAATTGTTACTTTTTAATGTCTCTTTCTCTTTTCTTATTAAAAAAATTAACAGAAGAGGAAAGCAACCAATTCTCGGTTTTGGTCTTGGTAGTAAATAATGAGGCATCAATTTCTGATTGAAAATGAAAAAAACTATATAAGATTTTCCTTTTTTAATGGGTTTTTTTATGCAATTCAAAGTTGTTACTTTCAAACAAAAAAGGTCAAGAAAAGGAAATGGAAAAGCAAGGATGAAAATGTACAACAGTAATAAAGTCAGGAGATGCAATCAGTACTGGGTAGATCACGAATGTAAGAACGCATCAGAGTTACCTAAAGTTCCTAATTACATGCATCATCTTTCTTGTGCTAATAATCTAATCACATATGTTTAAAAACCAATTCAATTAACATCTCACATCAATTTATCCTCAAAACCCAAAATAAATCATTTATCAAGCAATCACAATACACCGAAATAACAAACAATGAACCATTAACAACCAAAATAAACCCTAACAACTCAATCTACAGTAACAAAACCAACAAAATAAAACCATTTAACAACAAAAATTTAAGAAGAAAAAATAAACCTATGAGCAAAACATGGATGACCAACTTTGATAGACGATAGACCTAAGACAACGGAAGCAATTGGTGGAAGAACAACCTTAGAGATGGAGATAGAGAAGACGAAAATAACAAAGAGGAAGAAGACGGAGACCAAAACGAAAGGGGAAGGGGGCTTCGGTATTGTTGATTAAATTGGAAGGAAAACATCGACATTTCGACAATATTTCCTTCCAATTTAAACGACAATAACAACTTCGTTTGAATTTACCTACAGAATCGATTTTCGTACGGAAATTACTGATTACTAATGGAAAAAAAATTACGTAGGGAAATTCCTTGCGGAATTGTGTTTCCCTACAAAAACATCATCCCGTAGTATTTTACCTCCGGAAATTTAATTCTGTCAGGAAATTACCTATGGAAACATATTTTTGTAGAGAAATTACCAACGAAATCTCCCTACAAAATTTCTTTTCCACTAGTAAATTTCATACTCCATTTTTACCGGGAACCATTGATGCCTATTTTTATAACGACATTTACTATTCCGTTGACAAAGTTTGCGGTAAAATTCCCTCTACTTTTAACGACGGATTTTTTTTTGTCACAAAATAGCTTTTTTCGATAAGTTTACCTATGGAAAGTAATTTCCATCGCTAATTTACTATGATTTTTTTCATAGGGAATTTTCCATTGTTAATTTGCAATCGTCTTGTAGTGATTTAATAAATACGTTTTAAAAAACTCATTTTCCTTAAAAATTGTGTTAATTAAAAAATGTAACATTCTCATAAATAATCTTTTGAGTCACTCTCTCTAAAAAGATTTAGTTTAAAGTTATTCATTTCAAAACTGTATATATACATTTTAAAAAAGAAACTCATTTTCATTAAACATTTGTGTTAGTTAAACAAATGTTGTATTCTCATATATAATCTTTTGGTTCATTCTCTCTAAAAAAAATTAATTTTAATTTTTTCATTTTAAAATTTTATATATACAACTTTTAAAAATAAAAAATATTTTTTAAAAAATATAAAGTAGGTTGGGCTCGAGTCGAAACCTGAAATGCCTGAGCCTGGCTTCATTTACTGTCAAACCTAATATAATCATATTAGTTATCCATCATTAGTAATTCATTATATTAATTACATTTGAAAACTATTCTCAAAGTATTATTCCACCTTAGATAAGGATTTTTTGAATCAATAGAGAGCGACGTAACATTCTATTTAATCACTTTAGAGTGATGAATCATATATTGATCACTCAATTAATTCCATGTAATTCTTATTATATCTAATGAATTTCGATTTAACCACTTTTAACTATGATAGATTAAGATTATAAGTAGTATCAAAACATAACAATCTCTATATGAGATACTTTGAATATCTTGAGTCAATATATCACTTATATAACCAAGAACATTCTAAATAAAAATTTCATATCAAGTTAATTTAGTCAACTTTTTCTTTAACAAGTATACAAACGTTTGTATAAATATCTTCATACTTTAGTTTATAAAATTGATTACTTTCTTTATAAGGAAAAAATATAACATTTATTAGTTTTATTACATGCTATTAATATCTAATTTTAATACAATAATAAATAAGAACAATATATAAATATAATATGAATATCATAAATATTATAATTTCATTATATTTTTATTTACATATATATTCAACTTATATATTAGTTAATTAAACTAATATACATAAAATAAAAAATATCATTAAATAATTATATCACAAAACTTACATGTAGCTAGTTGACTATAACATATAAACCAATAAAATGTTCATACAAGTTTTTAACGACTCGCAACTTCCAAAAAGGTTGATGACGTCTCGAAGGAAAAATGTCTCTTTACCTCCTTATTCTATTGCAACTCCATCAACAACCACAATTGATGTTCGCAAGCCGCGGCTAGGTGCCCTCAGTGACGCAAGATAAACACTTGCTTGTTCTTTCCCTTCTTCTCGTTTTTGTTCTTTGATTCTCATCATTATTCTTGTCTTTGAGTTCGGTCTACTTTGTCACCTAGCAGAAATACCATTAGTTTAGCCGTCCTGAAAAGTGCCAACAAGAAATATTTCTCAACTGTAGCAAATAGAATACAGGAGGGCTGTTTGTGCTACATTGATGTCCTTGCATGTTGTCGTTCACGATGGAGCTTGATTTTGACGGCTCAATGCGTCCCGATTACAGCTACCGTATTGATCACGGTAATCGATCGTAAATATCGGTTAGTATTTACCTATTTAATCTAGCACTAATTAATTTTATAAATTAAATTAAATTAAGATATTTATAATTTTAGTAATAATTAATTTTAATCAATTAATATATTTAATTGATAGTAAATTAAATAATATATTTTTATTTTATCTTTTAATTCTGCTTGATTGTTTTCTTATTATGAACTCTTATCGTAAATTGTAATAATTTGAGAGTTAAAGATATTTATTGATTTTTTTATTGATGTTTTGATGTAATTATTATTTATTATGTAATGAAAATTGAAATTATAATATTTTAAATACTTTGTATTGTTCTTAATTTTATATTTATATAATAATGATTCCTATTGTGGTTATTATTTATATGTGAAATATTTAAATATTATTTTTATTTCATATTAATTATAATTATTATTTATTATTATAAATTTTAGAGATATGGTTAAAAGTATATAGTACTGCTGCACAATATGATAATGATCTATTTTGTAATTTTTTAAAATTTTAGTAACCATTTCATAAATTTAAAAATTACTTAAAACAATATTCAGTATTGATCAGTACTAGTACAGTATTATATTAAAATCTAATTCAGTACCAAATTTTGTATGATATTCGCAACATTAATTAGTATGGGATGTATTCTCGTTTATGATCCACCGTTTAAATTGGAAGTACTCTCACTTCACTACAATTTCGCATCAAACGTCCAAGCCAAGTTGTGACAAAAAGATAAGGAAAAGGTCCATTGAAGTGTCATGTATAGTTATTAGGTTTCATCCACATAAATTCTTCCAAGATTTCAAGAATTTGATTTTTTTTAAATTTAAGAGTTTGATTTTTAAATAATTACTTAAATTGTCTAATCGTTTAACTTCAAATTTTGTGACATGATTAATTTAGAGTACAAAATTTGTAATTAAGGATAATACATTTTACACAATCACACAAAAAAATTTAAAAAAAAAAAGAAAAAGATGAAACGAGGAGCACGATGGCTTACTCAACGCGCATTTTATTACATTCCCAGCATCCAAAGTTGAGTGTAGGCAATTTCCGCCTGACGACGAAAGCATTTTATTCCATTCCCGGTATCCAAAGTTGAGAGTTGGAAATTTCCGCCGTGACGACAAAGTCGTATTGTCCTGCATCATCGAACAGAATAGCAAACTCCACGGAAGTGCCATAATCCAGTCAAATTTTGATAGAATCAATAATTTTAATTAAATAATAATTTTTTTAGTTTTAATTTAGGTTAATAGGATAAAGTAATAGTCCAGCTAAATGCATAAGATAATAGGTTTAAAAAAAATTTTCGACGTTCACTGAAAATATAAAATAATAATTCATTAAATAAGTATGAAAATTACATATATAATTCATAAAATAAAACACTTTTTAAATAATTTTTATCTTAAATTTTATGCTTTCCTAAAATATGTATCTCTAGTCAATTTATTCTTTTTATGCGAACTGAATTCAATTTCATTTTTAACTTTTTGAAAGACATAAGCTATATTTGACAAATACTCTGCTGACCTTTTAAAAGTATTTGATATTATTGATTGACTAATAAAGAAATCAAACTTTTGTGAAATTCACTGATGTAAATCTATTTAACTTGAAGAGGAATGTTGATTTTTGTACTCACATAATGTTTTTCTTATCTCATCAATTAGTATAGACTTTTTTACAGCTTTCAAATGAGTAGTCATGGAAGAGAAGATATAATATATAAATTTTTATATTTTGGTATATAAAGTTAAAGTATATGTATCTATTTATAAACTCTATACATTATTGTGTACTTGAATCAATTCACAACATTTCATATTCTAATGTATCTACATATACTCTATTTTAAATCACGATAACTTAAGATTAATAAACTTATTTTTGACAAGATTAATAAACTTAGATACAATACATCATCATTAATTAATTGTTTATTTATTTTCTTTTCTTAATTACGAAAAAATTTAATTATTTAATTTAACAAAAATAATGTACAAAATAAAAAATATTCTATAAATTAATAAAATATTTATTTATTAATAAATTAATAATTTTGTATAAAATAATAATTTTTAAAATCTAAAAAATATTCATTATAAAGATTTTAATGTATTGGATGCATTGTGCGTGTTATTTATTTGACCACCCGAAAAACACTCTTCCATTGGTTCCTCCGTCGAGCAGAGAATTCATCAGCCAGCCACTCGACAACTGTCACGACAACAGTCTACTCAAAGTGGTAAGAATCATTTTAATAATGTGATCAAATATCTGTTTGTTTAGTTGTTATTATTTTATTTCTTTTGTTTTTACTATTTATTTAAATTATGGGTTTTCTGATGTTGTATTTAAACTAAAAAAACATGTTTTTTTTTAATTTTTATTCTTTGATTTGATTTTTTCTTATTTTTATAACTTATGATAAAATTTAGTTTTAATTTTCTACTTTCATTTTTATTAAAATATGATATTGTTATTAACTAAACAAACGCTATTTAATTATTAAAGTAATTATTAATAATTAAAATAAAAGATTTTCTTATTTTAATAATTAATTTAAACTTTTAAAGTTAAATTAAAAATTATTTTAAAGATAAAGATAGTTTCATACATACTTGATAATTATTTAATTTAGTATACACTTAAATTAAAATTAAAAGGACATCACACTTAAATTAAAATTAAAAGGACATCTGTTTAAACTTTTTTAGATAATTATTTAATAAATATATATTTTAAAAATATAATATTTAATTTAGATAATGGTTTGAATTTAATATTATAATATATTATGATAAGTAAATATGAGTTTAAAAATTAAAATTTACAAATTATTACTTGTTAGTAATTATTTATAATAACATATGGTGAATATTGTTAATATTTATAAATAAATATTATATTAGAGAATAAGATAAATTAATTACTTAATTATTTTATAAAATTATTTATCATCAATTTCTAATAATAATAATAATAATAATAATAATAATTAAGTAATTATTATTATTATTATTATTATTATTCTATTAATATTTCTCATTACCAACCAGGCAGCCAACAAATGGAAAATCCTGATCCCGTTATACCCATTCGATCCCTGTGACCAATCCAACAGTCAATCACTGGTAAATAAATTCCACGAAGTAGGTTCCTTAGGCGGAATAGAGCAACTGTCACGTAACCTCCGTTTCGGTTTCATCCTCCGTTGTCAGTATTTCCACCCTTTCTCTATCGATGTCTAGTACTGAAAGTCCGAAGTCAGCGTTTACTTGCTTCACTGTTAGCGGTCTGTTTGATTTACGCGTTTTTGGAGGGCAGCGTATACTTGGGCATTACGTTACTTCTTTCTTTCTTTACCTTTTTGGTCATTTCGTTTTATCTTGTTTTGAGTTCACCGGTTGTTGATGTTAACAGAATTTTGAATCACCTTGTGAGGTATGAGAGACTCAAGAACTTCGTTTTCGTTTTTTCATTGTTAGTCTGCCTTTCATTTTTGTCGTTTGGGTGCCAAGAAAGTGGAAGAAACTAGAAGAAAAGAATCAACGTGGAAATTTTTAAAGCGTTTCTTGGTGTTCTTCCATGTAAGTTCTCACGAAATCTCAAGGTTTTAGCTGGCTTAGTTCTATGTTTCTCTTGTCTTTCCTTGTGAATTATCTTACATGAATTGGTGGCTGAGAATCATGTAGCCAAGAGATGAGTTCATAGAAGGTGCATTAATGTTCTTATTTGTTGTTTATTACTTCAAGCTAGGCATTATACTGAATTTACAATTGTCAGATGTTGATTTGTTTCCATATCTACCGATGATCAGATCAAGGAGCTGTTCAAGTTTCGTGGGATGGCTCCGAATTTGATTTCAGTTGTTTCGAGGTTGGGGCTTACGACGCAACCTGATCAAATCTCTGTTCACTCTATGACATTGTTTGTTGCGCTTCTTTGTGCTTGCATTCTGGTTGGTCATCTTCTCGAGGAGAACCGCTGGGTTAATGAGTCCATTACTGCCCTTGGCATTGTGAGTTTGCTTTAGCTACTTGTGAAATGCTTGCCTATTGAGTATTATTTTTGGTCATGTAAGGTTTCAGTAAAACATATTCTGGTTGTTTGGGCATTGAATTCTCACCAATGTTTGTGGTGCTTAAGGTTAGATCAAATGGAAATTCAACTTACCCAGACCTGGAATCTATACATCCCATAAGACTCTGGAAAGTGATACGGACTCATGATTTTTTGGCTGCTTCATTGCAGGGTCTTGTTACTGGGATGATTCTCCTGTTAATCACAAAAGGGAGAAGCTCCCATTTATTTGTATTTAGCGAAGAGCTTTTCTTTATATATCTTCTTCCACCTATCATATTCAATGCAGGGTAAGTTGGATTTATCATCATTATTTCTCTTACTTGTTGACTTCGTTTCGATACCTTTACCTTGTATTACATACTCAAGCAATGATTCGCAAGTTTCCAAATATTCATATATCCTTTCAATAATTTTCAGCTAGAAAAAAGAGATACTTGTAAGAATTTGCCCTGTACCTTCTATTTTTCGTTCTAATTATTCTTGTAAAGGTTTGTTGCAGCAGGCAAATATTGGATTTTCAGAGTGCAAGTTACGAGCAATTACCTTCTTAATTCCTCTGTTGTGGCTCTTGTTCTATTTTATGCTTGGTGGGCTGTGCATATCCTAATGATGTTTGTATAACACACTGCCCTCTGTCTGAAAAGTAAAATTTGCAGATAGAAAGAAGAAATAAACTCTACTTTTCAAACACCCTTCCGTATCGCTTTTGCTAGTAAATTCTTAGTATATGGACATTATTGCTGCTCAAGTGCTTCCAATCAGGGGAATTGCCCACGTATTAGTTGTGATTATATCTCTCACCACATTGTTTCTGCTTTTAATTTTATCTCTTCACATGAGGAGTTTGATCATTTGAGGCTTTCGTTTCTCAGTTTTCAGGTTAAAAAGAAACAGTTCTTCCGGAATTTTATGACAATTGTGATGTTTGGTGCTGTTGGGACTTTGATATCATTTGCTATCATATCAATAGGTATGCCGCATATATCCTGTTTCTCAGTATTATCACGAATTTGTTGACTGAACCTGTATATATGTTGGATGCATTTTGAATTTAAGATGCCTAATGCTTTCAATTGTTCAGTAACGTGGCTGTTTACAGCTTTTCCTTATTTATACACTTACAATCAAGAAGTATTTCAAGGAACTTATCTTGTGTACGTTGGGCCTGAGAAACTTGTTAGGCCATAAACAACTAGAGAAATGCTAGCAAATTGGCTAATCTTTATAACAACATGCTTGGATAAAGAATTATAGCAAATAGTGTTTGCGTAAACTTGCTATAATTATTTTGAGGCATAAAACGTATAATCTCATTGCTGATTAATTCCAAAGTTTTGTGTGTTCATGGTTATAATTTGGAGTTTGATTCTTTGTAAATTTTAATGTATTCTATGGGTATGAAGTGTTTAAGAAAAGTAAGTTATATAAAACAATTTCATGTAAGAAGTGACTTTATGTTTATGCTATCATAAAGTAGGAGGATGTGTCTCATTGGTGTAACTGTTCGATCACTGGTTCAGGTTCAGCACAATTGTTCAAGAAATTTGATATGGGTGTATTGGAGACTGTGGATTATCTTGGTATCTCTCTCTTCAGAAAATTTGTTCTTCTCATTTCTAGGGTCTATGGTTTTCACCCATAGTGTTTCTTTAATTTGGAAATATTTTGTTGTAGATTCAGCGGTGATGTCATTTTTTTCCTTATCTTTCCCAATTTAAATGATTACATAGATGAAATTTATTACCCTCAAATATAATAGATGAGTTGTTGTTTGGATTTGACACTTAGGATGTGTTTGTTTCGTGAGTACGAGGAGAAAGAAATAGGTATGGAATAAAAAATAAAACTTATAAAAAGTTATGATTGGATGACTTATATTTTCATTCTTAATTTTTAGACATTGCTCTATTCTGCTTTATTACGAGAGGAATGAGAGTCATTCCTCCAATATCATTTGTTCTACAACATAGTAGCTTTGTCACCATTATTTATTCCTACCTTATGATTCAAAGTAATGCTTGATTTTTTCTGGTTTAGTAAGGTTTGGTACTATTTAACTAATATTATTATTATTAATTAATTAATTACAATATAATTAACTAAACTATAATTCACCCATTAATTAAAATATTATAATTAATTAATTAATTACATTATAATTAATTAAAATATAATTAATTAATTAGTTACAATATAATTAATTAAAATATAATTCATTTATTAATTAAAATATTGTAATTAATTAATTACACTATTTTAATTAATTAATATCTCGTAATTAATTAATTACAATATAATTAATTAAAATATAATTAATTTTTATTTCTCAATATTTTTTACAAACCAACTAATATTGATGGTAATGATAATCATTCTTTTCTCTTAACCAACCATCATAATTATAATGATAATATCTATTCTCATTACTCACTATATTCATTCCCATTTCTATTACTATTCCCCTATACGAACCAATTGCCTTCACAATAGTACTCCCCCCTAAAGTTAATGTACAGTCTTCAACAAAGTTTCAGTGAAATCGCAACCTAGACACCCACACCTAGAAACTTAAATGGATGCTAATCGGAAAGTGTTTTGGTTCCCACTTCGAATTTGTGAAGCTATCCTCTAATTGTAACAAGCATGATGAGATAGACTTTTTACTTAAGGAATGTCTCAGGTCAGCCATACATCATCCACACAATCATTTACACTCTACGAAAAGGAAGCAGGGAACAGCAATTTCACCGCTGGCTTGACCCAACTGTTGATTATCATAACTGTTAGACTTGTTAAGAATTAGTACTTTGTTACTCGCACACACATAGACACACACACACACATATATATAAGACAGAACGATAGCAACAAGAGCAGGAAAACAGATATTCAGTTCTCTATTAAGCTGCTAATTCAATGCCAAGTCTCAAGCCATCACAAGCACCTATGCTATCTTCAACATATCTTAAATTCTTCTTATAACTCTTTGAACTTTATAATAAATAATCACACTCTAGTTTCATTTGCTAGATTCAATAGTATCTAGCCATGCATCCAGAAACCAAAGGGGATACTAATCCTCAAGGATCATCATGACAATTTCAGGTGGTATTTAGATAAAATTCCTAAACTACGAGATGAGGGGATAGCTTATTCAAACAAACAAGTAATGCGGGTTTATTCTAGCTTATGGAATGCAGATAACTGGGCAACAAGAGCTGGACTAGTTAAAATTGATTGCAGTGGTGCACCCTTCATAGCAACTTACCTTCATTTTTTGGCCCTGAGCTTGCAAGTGGAATGGACCGATCAGCATCAGTCAATGTGCATTTAAAAGTTAAAAACCCTGCTAATTGGTGGACATTACCCACCCCACATACAGCCAGTTAACCCTGCCAAACAGGGCCAGATGAATCAATCTTGCAACCAATTTTCTTTGTTGATCATATTGATTTTATTCTCTTTCATTGTCAATAGCGGTTGTTTTCTACTCCATGTTTCTTCACTACATTACATTTTTCTCATTCAGCGATGTCTGTGTAATCCCATTCATCTTCGAGACAATCCCGAGATCAGAAAAGAACATTTCTCTTTAATTACCCGAAAACGAACACCCAGAGAAAGGATCGTACTAGCCCCACAAGCAATTTCTATTACCTTGTACAACAAATGAAAAAACAACATAAACAGAACCTGAATAATGTTTTAGAAAGTGATAACAACATAATAGCTCCCTAAATCAACTAGCAAAATACTAAAAAAGAATTAAGTATACCTTCCAACCAACAACAAGCCAAGAACCCAAAATCATTTTAATCGTATCATCTAACGAGCATGAAGCAGTCACGCAATACAAAGCCAAACGCCTAGCACGATAAAACCCGTACCTAGCATAGCGAACCCAACACGAATCTCTTCCCCCAAAAGCATCCCAAACACAGCAGTCGCAGCAAACGTCGTCGCATTGGTGACGGGAACAGCTAGAGAAATTGGGGCGTCGCTTAAGACGGCGAAGAATGTAGCAGACGCCGAGAGGTTGATCAAGAAAGGAACCGAGTATTGCCAGAATAACAGAAGGCTAACCCAGTTCTTGACCGCCGACAGAATTTTCCGGTGGAGTTTTTGCGAGTTCGATGGCGGTGACGATTTTACCGACTGACGATCCCAGAGGAGTGTGCCACGGCGGATTAGGGCGTTGGTGGCGCCCCACACTAGGCCTATCGCCACCATCTTCTGGACGTCGTCGGACATGGCAGGTGCCATTGGTGAGTCCGGTGAACTGATTTTTTTTTTTTTGGGAAATTTGTGGGTGCTCTCTTCCCCTGTGCGAGTCGCGGTCAACTTATTAGATAAATTTCACCAGGTTAATACAGAGTAACAAAATAAATGTTGTAATTGTTTCTTTTTGTAGACTGGTAAAAGTACCCTCGCAAATTTATGTCCGTGATGGAGTTTTTTTTTTCTTTTTGTTTAATCCATCATTAAAGAATCGAATTATTTTAATTAGTTTATTAGTAAAAATTTTAATTCGATTAATTTTTATTTTATTTATTTTATTTTAATAAGATTAGTTATCAATCAATCTATTTTTATAAATAATTAATTTTTATTTAATATTTTTTTATGAATATTTAAATTTTAGAATTTCAATTAATTATATTTAAAATTTTAATTATATTTAATTTTTACTTATTATATTTAATATTAATTGAATCTTTTAAATATTAATTTTTTATTCAAATTTTAAAATATTAAATTTAATTATTAAATATAAATACATTATAATTTATCTGACGATGAGTTGGAATATTTTGAATGGTCGAAAGCATTTCTCTTTGAAGAATATAAATATTAGCTAATAAATTAGTCCTCTCTTCTCCTTTGCCTCTCCTTTTACTTTACATGCAACATACGATCCACATGTACTCTATTAGGTCCCACCAAACTTATAATAGCAAGATAGCGTTTACCTTCATTCTAAGGCCAAAACTGTCAGATTAATTATACAGTCATCTGACGTGGCTAAATTCTGCCGTTTCCTATCTGATAATTTCAAAAGAAAGACCAGCAGCGCCGTTTGCATGAACATATTAAATGCCCGCCGCCGCGGCGCGCACCACAGCGAGAACTGGAAACCGCCTGTCCCAATCTAATGCAATGACTGCCGTTACCTTTTCTTTTGTTAATAATACTGTCTATTAAGTATTAAAACTCTTGGAGATCTTTATAAATTTAATATATATTTTTTGAAGAAAAAAGTACCATCAAACAATGTGAGAAAAGAAGGTTTAAAAATGATGATGTATTTGACGATCAAAATTTTAATTTCCAGAATAATTACAATAATTTCAATATAATAAATTTTAATTTTCTTTGAATATCATTGAACTTATTATGTATATAATAATTAATAGTGATATTCCTATTTTATTTGATTACTCTAATTGATATTTTTGTTGTCGAATAGTGCTTAATTTCCAACGTGAATCAAATTTGTGAAAAATAAATTGGTCACTTCTTTATATTGATAATTCATAAGACGCTGGGCTACCCGAAAATACCCCGTATAATTTATAACGTAAGCAGCCAACTCACCAAATCCAGCCGTCTTATATTCTTAGTGCAGCCACTGTATTAAGTCACCATTTCTCCCCTTGGTTTTAGCTTCTCACACATTCCGAAAACTCTCTTCCTAGTCTCTCTTTTTTCCCTCCCTCGTCAACACCCAAACAATCAGTTCTCTGTCTCTTTTCATGCTCCAACCCTAGATGGAAAGATTCGTCGGTGGCAAGTTCAAGCTTGGCCGCAGGATCGGTAACGGATCCTTCGGCGAGATCTTTCTCGGTCGGTCTTTTTTCCACTACACTCATACATCTCTGTTGCTATTTGCTATGTTTGCTACCTGATTGATTATCGTTATGGTGTTTTTCCCTTTGGCAGCTACACATATCGATACGTTCGAGATCGTAGCGGTTAAGATCGTAAGTTCCTCTCATATCTTGCATTTGTTTTTGGGGAGCTTTAAGCTGATCTCTCTGTCGATTTGTTCATTTTTGTGTTTATTTGGTAGTTCTTGATTTGTGTTGGTTCGCAGGAGAATACTAAGACGAAACACCCTCAATTGCTTTACGAGGCTAAGCTATATAATATTCTTCAAGGAGGAAGTATGTGTTCGGATTTACTGTTTTGTTTTGGTTACAACTTTTGGAGAAATTAGTATGCGTAATTTTATTGTGCTTTTATGGTAGGCGGAATCCCTGGGATAAAATGGGCTGGTGTTGATGGGGAAGAGAACGTTCTGGTGATGGATTTGCTTGGACCAAGCCTTGAGGACTTGTTCGTTTATTGTGGGAGAAAGTTCTCTCTAAAAACCGTGTTAATGTTGGCCGATCAGATGGTAAGTTTGACTTGGTCCTATTGTAATTAGTCTTAAGATCAAAAGCGGATACTGCCACTCCGTTCTTCACAATTGCTTCTAACTACTCTGCTCTTTATACCGTAGTTCAGTTGCTAATTATGTTTCCTATCAGTATAAAGTTTTCCAAATTAGCTCTTTCATGATTGTGTTTTTTCAATTGAGAGATGTATGTCTAACTCGTTTATGTACGTAGAATTGTTTCCTAATGATATGTTCCCATCTCTTTTTTCCCCCCAGATTACGAGAATAGAGTATGTTCACTCCAAAGGATTTCTGCATAGAGACATAAAACCTGATAACTTCCTTATGGGTCTTGGCCGGAAAGCTAATCAGGTAATGATTTGTGATACCTTGTTGGTGTTTCTATAGACTTATTATCAGGTTATGTTGTTCTTACTGAATTGCTCATTTCAGGTTTACATAATTGATTTTGGGCTTGCAAAACGATATCGAGATGCCACAACAAATCGCCATATACCTTATAGGTAACTGTTTGTTAGTTAATCATTTTCTACTCTTTTATATAGTAAGTCTTCGTGTATATTGACTGTGGCTTATCAGATTCCTATTATTTTTGGAATTAATGAAGATAAAATGAAATGTGATTTTACCTAGCCCCTTCTAACTGTCTTCTTCTTAGGGAGAACAAAAGCTTAACTGGAACTGCACGTTATGCCAGTTGCAATACTCACCTGGGAATTGGTAAGCTAAATTATAGTCTTATTGAAAGCAAGTTAAGAGTTTATGCATTTAGATACTCACATAAATGTGCTTAGTTTTGTTTTGCATGAGCTTCCACATAACCTCGTTCATTCCTTAATTGTAGAGCAAAGCCGCCGAGATGATTTGGAGTCACTTGGTTATGTTATGTTATATTTTCTTAGAGGAAGGTATGTCTTACTGTAGATTAGATTCTGGTATACCTAATCTTCTATTCTCCTCAGCCTGGATAGTTGTTTCCATATCTTCGGAAGCAGTATTATTACTGAGATTAGAATAAAATCTTAGGTTGTGTGCATATAGGAGTTTGTGATGTGAGCTGATGAAAGTTCTTTATGTAGCCTTCCATGGCAGGGCTTAAAAGCTGCCACAAAGAAGCAGAAGTACGACAAAATTTGTGAGAAGAAATTATCAACTCCTATTGAGGTTCGATTCTATTGTGGAGAGTATTCATTAGGACTTAAGGTTTCAATTTTGTCACACATTAATTTCTTTACAGGTTCTGTGTAAAAATCATCCTGTGGAATTCGCTTCTTACCTTCACTACTGTCATTCACTTACATTTGATCAGCGACCTGATTATGGATTTTTGAAGCGTCTATTCCGTGACTTGCTTGTACGTGAAGGTATTGATGAGTTTGATTTAATCAATGTATAATATATTAGGACAACCAAAGATTTTCATTTCAAGATCTACCAGTATACAGCCACTACAACTTGCAAGAATTGCAATCAATTTTGAACCAAGAATTTGTACTGAATTGAAATATAGAAAAGCAAGCAATTTTTTGCAGACCTTCACGAAATCTGATCACTCTCCATATCATAAAAAATACAGTTGAATACATCTTCTTCATTAGTATTTTAATGGGAATTTTCATGATATCTGTTAGCAGGATTGGAATTTGATTATATATTTGATTGGACCATCATCAAATACCAGCAGTCACAGAAGGGAAGAAGTCAGCCTCGCTTGTCGGTCAGTAACTTGCATCTTCTATTTATTTTAAAACTCATGCTACAATTGATGCATGAATGTGGTTTCAAGTTTTATCTCTCCATAAAGAAATGCATTTTTAGTTTAAAATTGGGGAATAGCCATATAAGTTTGAAAATTTAAAGTTCTCATATTACAGCCAGTTCCTGGAGCAAGTAGCAGTCATGCAGTTCCAAAAGACGTGGAAAATCCCCAAGGTCAGAACTTGCCTTATGTTGTCTGCAGATATTCATGATTGAAATTCTGTCTTTCGAGAAAGAAATAAAGAAAAAAAGGTGGCCTTGGATAATTATGAGTTCAATGACTTTCTTTTAAGTCCAATCCATGGTCTACATACTGTTAAACGTTTTAGAAGTTTTAAAACAAACCTTTTAGATTTATCAGTCCACACAGTTCAATCATCTTGGTACACAAAAAAAACTGGTAGTGAGAAGTAATTAGTAGAGGCAGCTTCATCACCACACTTTCAAACAACCATTTTTAGATTAACTATTCCACACAGTCCAATTTTTTTATGCCACACGAAATAGTTGCTGAAAAGTAATTAGTTGGAGAAAGCTTTATCATTAGTCAAAATAATCCAGTGGCTAGCATGGTAAATTCACAGTTATGTGATAGATTATGTCCTTCAAAATTTTACCATTATTAAGTGAATCTTGATTTTCCATTTGTGCCATAGTTATTACATTAGCTGGTTTTTAGCTGATCTTTCTTCCTTGTCGGGGAACTAATGAGTTGTTATGACCTGCAGGAAATAGTAATCCTCCTTACTCAACTGAGGTTGTACGGCCTTCTGGTGCCGGCATACGAATGGAATTGAAATCAGGAACAGCCAAAAATTTTATTTCCGACTGTCAGATTGACAAGCATGTAAGTTTAAGCCATGCATGCAGATTGTGTATAGATGACTGAAAAATTCCGAAGACCAAATTCTTTCTTGATAAACCTGGTCCAATTTTGCTATGATTTTGCAGAATGAAGTTTTAATTTAGAACTGCTGACTTAAGGTTTATCTCTTCTAGAAGTTCATTTTCTGATTGGGGCTCTTAAAAAGGCTCTATATCTTTAATGCTGTTTCCCTATATTGCATCAAATTTCACTAAAATGCTGAAAATTTGACGGATTGAAGACCTATTCTTTTAGATGGCAGGTGAGGCAAATATACCATCCACCTCATATTCACTTGCTGGCACTTCGATAAGAAATTTAGCAAAACCTATCATTCAAACTGAAGCACCAAATCCTGGTCACGGAAATAGCAGTAAAATTGGCCCCTCAAGTAGTTGGATTTCGGCATTGCAGCGCCATAGTGCCAAGTGATCAAGATGTTAAACTTATTGTCAATACATTTGAGTGAAGTTCAATACTGCCTTTTTCTATGGGAATCCTGTCGTAGAGTTGCATTTAACAGCACGGTGGCCAATTATCATGCATTATGATTTTACTGTGATCTGGACTAGAAGATCACTCAGTAGAGGGAACAAAATCTTTGGTGACACAGGATGGTGCCTTCCAGTATGTTTCTCATCAAGGTGGTTGTTAATGCATTTCCTGGGCTCTGATACACTTGTTACCTGATGAAACTTGGTTGCATTACTTTACAAGGTGACCACAGACACGTTGGTTGTCATAGGATACCAACATAAGTTTGGTTCCTGTGCTGTGTATATAGATGTCGTAATTGACTCATAAAGATATTGTATTTGTGCCTCCATGTGTGAAGAATTAAATTTGAAGCTTTTATCCATCAATTTCTTCTTTTCATCACCAGAAAAGACAGTTTCTTTTTGGCCAATTAACGTCTTTAAAAGTTGCTTGAATGGTATTCATTTCCCGGCTCTTAGTAATTTTTGATGTCATGGAGACTTGAGAATGTCCATCTCCTGTTCACTTCTTCCAAATTTCTCTACCATAGTGTAGAAGGATGTAAAGTTGAGCATAATCATTGGTCACATATGGGATGCTTCAAATTGCCACAAAAACTAGAATGTTATCCGAGGCATTCTGGCAGCTACTCTTTTGCAGGGTTAATAGAAATTTCTTGCCAAATGCATTGGTAATGAGCAAGATCGCTTTTAAGTTGATTGGCTAAGGTCAACTATTTTGGAGTTCTGTCGCTAGCGGATGGTTATAGCTCAAAATACTGGTAATTATTGACAGTGCTTATTAAGTGGTTGGGGATATATTACAAGCTAGTAAGTACTTTATGCATTAGAATTTTGCCTAGCTTGATCTCAATTATCAGCTACACAATAGCTCTTTCAAATTCTTATTTGCTTCAAAACTTTTCAAAGGTGATGTATTTAGCAATATTTCAATTTCCTTGCGTGAATTTCTTTCCAACTTTTATTTTGGTCATGTTAGAAAGCTAATGCGGAGAAATTGATCTTGACTGACTTTTATGATTATTTATTCCACTTCTTTGCCAACATATGGAAATAGTTGTTAGATTCTTGAAATAATTTTTCGCTTGACATTCATGCTTCCTGTTTCAATCAAATATTGTCCTGCATTTGCTCTAGTTTTGACATAGAAGAGAAGTTTGCTAGCTAAAAAGAACCTATGTTTACTTCAGCTTTATTTATTTGTCTGATGTTTTGGTCATCACGTTGGATAATAGTTTTATATATCCCTCTCAATTATAAAGTCATACTTTCTAATTTGCAGGATTCGTCCTCCCATGGCATTTTCTGCAGCAACAAATTTACAACTGGGAACTGGTAAGGAGGGATGTCATATGAAGTCAGCTAACACTTGCCTTTGGGTCTTTACTACTACTTGTCACAAGTATGAGGCTGCATATCTGCTAATCAGTGGACCATCTTCTGATTAATTGTGTTGTCATGCTCACTGGTGGGATATTGGAATCCATTGATCAGAGGTTGCATTCTCAGTTGAGTTGCTCTTGACAACAAACTATGCATCAAATACAATCCTCTGAAGGAGAATTTAGTAGTCTCTGATTCAGGCAGGGAAAGTAGGATGTAATTTGATTGGAATGAGAATACTGGAAAGAATCAAGGAAAAGAAACTTGATCAGCTTGTTCTCGTAGTAATAGGATGTTATTGTAGCTGTTTGGGAAAACCATCCAAGTATTAGGAAATATCCTTATAGTCAGTTGATTGATTGGACAAGGTCATTGGTTTCTTGGTTAATACCGAAGGTAAACAGGTTTGGTGAAGGAAATTTTTGTGTGTTGATCCAGTTGAAAAGTGCAAATGCTCGGATGATTCTGTTTCTGCTACCATGACAGTGAATAAAGTTGCTCTCTTTTAGTGCTGTTGTTGGTACTGCTTTTTAATCTTGTAAGCTGTCAACAAACAGCTGAAGAATGCAAGCTGGACTGTTCTTAGTGGAAGCTCAGGCAATTGCAGAAGCAAGTGTTCGACATTGAAACGGATTAAGGCATAGTTAACAGTTAAAGGCATCGAGAAATTTTTATATCAGGGTAGTACCGCACTTCGAAACACCTGGGACCTTCTCTAAGACCCTATTTTGTTTCACATATGGTAAGAAGGATATTTTGTTTCACATATGGTAAGAAGGATATGAAATTTTAGGGTCTTTTGTATTCCCTTGACTTGCCTTTTCTCAGCATTTGCGTTGTTTATCTTTTTAGTCATGCCTGGCATTTGGGTTTTTGTGGAAACGTGGCAGGTTGATCGAGGACTTAGAGATTATGGGTTTCATTAAAGAGACTGCGGGAGGTATCATTTAGTGTTTTTAGAACCTTAGCATTCAATATCTCCCAGCATGTTATTAGGCACAATGTTTTTCGATTATGTTCCATTTTGTCTCGAATCCAAAGTAGGCATCTGTTCGTCATCTGTTTTTTTTTGGGAATATGACATAATTAAAGTCTGCTACATTATTCTTTTGATTTCAAATGATGTATAATAATCTAATTAGTTTCTAAAATTTTGAAAACATGACCTGAAGTTCGAAATATAAAATATTGTGCTCTCTATTCATTTAGGAATTTTGAAGCTGATCTTCACAACCTAAAATAGTGCAACTAATCGATTTAATATGGTCTTGAAATTATGAAGCTTGTGCAAAATAGCAGTGGATAACTATTTCTTAAGTTACCGCAAGAACTTTAAACCTATTCAGCACGAAGGTTCGCTGTAAATGGTTTGGATGTTTTAATGCTACGCATCAAAATTTAGATGGACAACGGTTGTCGGCCACTAACTTTGTGGGCCATTATATCATGGGTTTTCTTCAAAATTGTGGGCTTGAACTGGGTCCTTGGATCGGCATGAGGATTAGTTTTTTCCGACGCAAGGATAAGCTCTCTCCCTCGTAAGGATTTCTATTATAAAATCAGCAATAAAATCTTGTGCAGTAAAGATAATTTACTTTTTATTCAAACACAAAGTCCTTTTTATATAGAAGAGGTAACTGAAAGTCCCTTTTCTAAAGAGGTGGGAGTGGTAGGATGCTTAGGAACTTATGTATATATCTATATACTTTCGTTGGATGAAATTGGCCAAGTGAAATGTGAGGTCTTAAGATCAGGTTGATGTGGGGCAAGTTCTTTGTCCCTTTTAGGCTTGGTAGTTGGCCAAGTTGGGCTCAAAAATAACTAATCAAGTTTGAGTTTAGCTTTAGGCCTAATTGGACTTTATGTATGCAAGTTAATTGGGCTTTAGGTGGTATGAAGCCTAATTAAACTGCAGACCAACAGCTGAAACCTAGGACTCAAACAAACCTAAGCTTGTTTGAGCCTCGGTGAGTAGAAACTTGATTATGTTTTGATTAATTTTTTAATTATTTAAAAATTAAATAATTTTAATAAAATATTTCATCTAAATTATAAATGATTCAAACTGCAGATAATATTTATAATAAATAATATTTATTTTTAAAAAGTTCATAAATAATACAAACACTATCACTAACTATTTTTGATATATCAATGAACTTCTCCATGTAAATTTAAAACAAATAATAAAAATACATTGTATCAATTAGTAAATAATTAAATATATCTGTAACAAGTATTACAGTGCTACTATCAAAATCATGTTATTTTTAAAACAAGGAATTACCATATTACTATTATTATCCAAATGAAAAAAGATTAAAAAAAGCATCAATTATAGCTAAAGATTAAAGTTGAGTTATCGAACAGAGACAACACTATGGAGTTTGCTTTATTAATTTGAATAAAACTACCCAAGTAGAGATCCGTATCTTTAAGTCTAAAAAAGTCAAAGCAATCATATGAAAAAGAATAGTAAGTTGAGAAGTAAGATTAAAGAAAACAAATCCACAGTAGACAAAAGGAGTTAGCTAATCGTTATAATCAGGATCGTTAATACTTCACACCATTTCATCTATATATAAAAACATTATTATGTAAATTATACTCGAGTATGCAACAATTGTGCTAAATGAATATTCAACGCATGATAATTAATAATTAAATATACCTTTATCATTGAAAATTTGTTCGAATAAATTTTCAGTTGGAAGAATGGTCTCCTTACTTATATTAGTATTAAAAAGACAATATAATATAATATTGTAACATCCTATTCTCGACGGGAAGGGTAAAATAGTAAATTGGCTAGGGTGTGAGTGATTAGAACTAATTGAAAATTTCCCTGCATACTGAGATTGGTGAATAGTGAATTTTTGCACATGAAAAATAACTGTACATGCATACATGACATTCCCGGTAATTGGGCCTAA
>JANZLX010000212.1:9795433-9813612 GCA_025531955.1 Erythroxylum orinocense
TGTTTTTAGTTAACACTTTTGGGCCTGTAATAACGTTGAATTTCTGTTTCTGACAGTATGATGTGATGTATTGTAAGTACTGTTTGAGATGTTGTGTGTGAACTAGTCTGATTTGATTGTACTGTCTTGGGTGACATCTACATATCGTCCCAGAGGATATTTGGGTGTTACACTTAGGTCTTATAATTATATAATCATCTTGAGCTATGTAAGAGGTTTATACCCAGTTGTTTTGTACTTAAGAAATTCTAGGTCCTATAAAATATTTTGGTAGAAAGTCTTATAAAGTACAAGATCTGGTGATCTTGGCCTTCAATTAGATTTGTACTTAACTTATTATCTGAAATTATATAAACTCTTCAATGCCACTCATTTCGTATTTAAGATTAAATTCAAATAAAATAAAACTTACAACTTGAGAGTTAACACGTAGGTTTTGAGGGTCCTTGTTGGAAGATTATATCCTGAATCTGGTCATCCATCCCTTCAGGAGGGATGTCTTTAAGTCCAACTCTGGTGATATTAACTCAAATAGCGAGTCTACAATAAGTTCAGGGTCCTCTTCTATAACCAAACCTAAGGGTTATTCCACAACTACACAAACGATTTCGTAAAACGTCACAAAAAGTTTAAGTCTTTTGGGGACGAATTTTGAAATCATCACCAAAAGTTGGCTTTTAGCGATGATTTCCAAGCAAAAATTCATAGCTAAGACCTAGTTTTGTTGTAGTGCTCCAGAGGCAGGATGCAGAAGAATGACCCTTGGCTGTGAGCCCATTGGCGAGGGGAATTGACTTAGATGAAGTGGCAATGTAAATTGAGAAGTTTAGGTCTATATTTGAAGATTTAATATCAAAATTTAACATACACTCTATGTTCTAAGTATGTGGTTTTACCTTTGTATGGGGTGATTCAAGTTCTTACTTTAATAAGAGATATAAAGACATAAAATGTTAGAGGACCAAGCAAGAATCCTCTTGGACGCTTAGTTCTTATGTTGACAACGCTAACAAAGAAACACATTCTTTTTTCATTTTTTTCTGAAAAATTTCAGACCTAAACCACTTTGTCTTTTACTGGTTGCAGATATGGTTTTGATTAAGCTGATTAGTAAGGTCAATAAGAAGAGAAGTAGTAGCAATGTTACAACTTTAAAGAACAGGGAGAGGGATGCATTGGTAGATCAAGAGGTCGTTCTTGCAAAGGCAATCGATAATATGGTCCTTGTCGAAGCTCTACGAGAAACAACTCTAAGCCTCAAGCAATTGATGTTAGGATAGTGTAGTGCAAATTTGACTTAAAGAACAGCGTAAAAAGTTTGAAAGAAAGCCAATTTTACTGCCTTCCAAAAAATTCGCTGAACAGATTAGTGATAAGTACTTAAATAGAAACATTTCACTTGATTATTAACTCCCAGATTACTACTATTCCTAACTTTGCTAACATTTCACACTCATAGAATAGCAAACATATAGTGGACCATACCACTACTTGACTACTTTAACTATCATCACAACTGTTTCAACCAAAATTGACAGTAAAAACAAAATTATAAAGACTTGATAAATAATTGATTCAATCTTGAATTGCTTTCTAACATTTCTGCCCTTAATTCGAGGAGGCCTTCAATTCTTCAACACCCATCATGGAACGAAATTTCTTGACTTTTGGTTCAGCTAAAGGCTTTGTGAAAATATCGGCTGGTTGATTTTCTATGTTTATATACCACAACTCCACAATATTTTTTGCAACCAACTCTCGTATGAAATGGTGCTTGACCTTAACATGTTTTGTTCTGCCTTGTTGAACTGGATTTTTTGACATTGCAATTGTGGATTAGTTGTCACAAAACATCATGGTGGCTCTATTGTTTTCTTGCTTCAAATATTCTAATAATCTTCTTAGCCAAATAACTTGACAAGTTGTTATTTTTGATACTACATACTCTACTTCAGTACTTAAGAGAGTTATGTTGTGTTGCTTCTTTGAGGACCACGAAATAGCTCCTGAACCAAGCTTGATAATACAACATGTAGAACTTTTTCTATCATATGAACAAGATTCCCAATCACTATCAGTAAAAGCGACAAGATTATTTAAATTGCTTTTTAAATATCTAATGTCAAAATTTAAAGTCCCTTGTACATATAACGAAGAATTATTTTTGCTACCACTAAATGATTCTTACTTGGATGATGCATAAACTTGGAAATAAGGCTTACAACAAAAATTAGATTAGGTATTATGTGAGTGCGGTAAATGAGACTTTCCCATAATGCTTCTAAATATATTTACATAAACCTTTTCTTCTCCATCATCCAAAGACAACTTTTCATTTGTAGTCAATAAAGTCTTGACTAGCTTGCAATTCTCCATTCCTACTCCTTTAACAAATCAATTGCATAGTTCTTTTGACAAATAAAGATTCCATTTGAATCTTCTTGCACCACTTTAATTCCCAAAAAATAATATAAGGGACTTGAATATGACATTTCAAAATTTTGCATCATGGACCTTTTAAACATTTCTACCATTTGAGACAAACTTCTAGTATAAACCATGTCATCGACATATAAGCAAAGAACCAAGAAATCATTGTTATGTTGTCTAACATACAAAGTAGGCTTAATAACACTCTTTCAAAAATTGTTTTAAGCAAAATAAATACCCATTTTATCGTACCAAGCTTGAGGTGCTTGTTTAAGTTTATAGAGTGTCTTGTGTAACTTGTAAAGTTTATGTTCTTAATCTTTTATCACAAAGCTTTGAGGTTGCTCAATATACAAATCCTCTAGATTACCATTAAGAAAGGTTGATTTTATGTCCAATTGATAACCTACCCAATTATTATGGGCTACTAAAGCCAAAAGTGTTCTAATAGTGTCAAAACGAACAGCTAAAGCATAAGTAGTGAAATCAGTACCTGAAACTTGTGTATATCCTTTAGCGACCAATTATGCTTTATTTCATTTTAAAGAACCACCAGTATTAAGCTTGGACTTGTAAATTCATTTTAGACTAATTGCCTCTTTCACCTTTGGTAAATCCACTAAGGTCCATGCTTTATTCTTCTTAATTGCTTCAATCTCTTCAGCTATACCCATATGCCATTCTTCCTTTTTTGCTGCATCTTTATAGCTATTAGGTTCTAACTCCAAACAAGCATATTCGCATGATTGATAAATTTCAGCAAAACTTCTTACCCTTTGTGGTTTTAATTCCAGAGATGATAGTGTTGAATCATATGAGTTGTTGATCTCAAAATTAGTGATCTCCATTGTGTTAGTGAGTTGTGAATCAACCTTTTCCTAAATCCATGCCTCATTTTCATTAATGACCACATCACGGCTAATAATTAATGTCTTTAAAATAGGACCATAAAGTCTGTAGCCTTTAGTTTCTTTACTATAGCCAACAAAAATGCATTTAACACGCTTGCCATCAATCTTTCTTCTTAGGTCTTCCTTTTTTCTTTTACAGTCTTCAAGTACAATTTTTTTTACATCTTTTCACTGGAGTGTCTAGATGTCTCATCTTAACATGTCCAAACCACCTAAGCCTTATTTCTCTTAATTTTTTTAATAATATTAGCCACCTTTAATTTATTCGTTGTCATTAGATTCTTAGTCTTACCTTTTCTAGTAAGGTTGCGTGTCCAATATATCATTCTCCTCTTTGTCACCATTAGCCTACGTCTTAGGCCATAGCACATTAAAAAATTAGTTATCATCTAAATTTAAAATTCACATAACAAGATTATGTTATTATGCTTTATGCGATTAAAACATAAAACGAAACTTAATAAAACAAATGCATAGAATCTAGATAATTAATATCTATTCATTCTCAAAACTCATATAATACAATGTAAGCTATTGAATAAAATCACTTTTAACACACACCAGCTCAATTTTAATTTATCTAGATCAAGATAAGAATAATTTTAATTTATTTAGACAACTTTCATAATTAAGATGCATATATAATTGGCTCTAATACGAATATAAAAAATTATATAATATATAAATAAGTATATGATATTTCAAAAGTAAATGCATCATAAATTAAATCACATGAATTTTAAAGGACTTTTCACATAAACTTACTTCTTTTATGTAGAATTATCACTTTTAAGTATTTGATTTTCAGAAGATTAACATTAACTTCATCAATTGATCATTATTTATTATTTATAGATAATATATCTTAACTGAGTGAATTGTCACAATTGCTAAATTCATTGGGTGCGTCATTTTATTCTCAATAATTTTACTGACACCAATTATTGTTGGTTTTTTTTGCAACTTTTTAACCAAAAAAAAAGATACAAGTTGTTAAATGCAGGCAATTGGCTTAGAGGTTTTACACATAATCTAGGATGGTGTTCGACGGTGTTTGTGGAACTCTGGGAAGTTTTTACTAAGCTCACACTTGTATAGAATCTTGGATATCACTAGATTAAACTTGAAGTAGATTCTATAGCGGTGATCAATATCCTATCTTCCTCAGACAACTGCTCAATGACTCTCAACCCCATCGTCATGGGCATTTACGAACTGTTTAGTCAAAACTAAACTGTTGTATATTGACATATATATCGAGAGAGTAATAGATATGCTAACTGACTTGCTACCTATGCAGAACATTTTGATATAGGAGTCACTTATTTTGATACTATACTCATTGGATACCACTCTAGCTTTTTAGAAGATATGTCAGGGATTTGTTTCCTAGACTCGTCTTGTAATCTGTTTTGTTTGCTTTCTTTATAAAAAAATGCAGCTACTGCATTTCCCTCCCATGTACCAAACGAATTTGAGGCAGACAATACATGCACCGGTAACCTTATTTAATGACTATTCATTTCCAAGTTAGAAGTTAAATTTTAGGCCTAAATTCTAAAAATTTTCAAGAAAAATTGCACAAATATATGAAGATTAAGAGGCGTCAATTCCTTGTTAAATATGGGTCATTTCAGCCTCTGTAATTAAATAATCCTAAATAATTAACTTTTGTCAGAAAATGAACCAACCTTCAGATTCTCTCAAACCCATGTACTTACTCATTGTCCTCCAATCTAGACTGCTTCGTACTATTTACTCTGTTCCCTAACAATTCTGGTGGGGCACGAATTTAAGACAACAGCGAGGGATTCCTTGGATGGCATGAGAGAAGATGTGTTGGCCAAAACATCTAGAAGGTATGGGTTTTCGGACTTTTCATGATTTTAATTTGGCCTTGTTAGGAAAACAGGTTTGGAGGTTGTTAGCTGACAATTCCTCGCTGGTTGCTCGGGTCCTTAAAGCTCGTTACTTTCCCCATAGCACAATCTGGGATGCAAAAAGAGGTACTAATCCTAGCTATACTTGGAGTAGTATTTTTTCTAGCATTGATTTTGTTAAAAAAGAGTGTAGGAAGCGAGTTGGAGATGGGAGTACAATCAGTGTTTGTACTGACCCTTGGTTGTTAGATGCGGAGAATCCATATGTTACTACGGTATTGGATGTTACTTGGCTAAATCTTTGAGTATCGGATTTGATTTTGCATGATCTCAAACAATGGAATTTGCCTTTCATCTCAGCGTTGTTTAATGAGCGAGATAGGAATTTAATTCTCCAGATTCTTCTGAGCTTACATCGAGGTATTGATGATTGGGTTTGGGTTTTTGATAGGAAAGGTATATATTTGGTTAAAAGTGCTTATCGTTCTATTCATGTTGTACCTCGAGGTTTGACTCCCATTCTTTCTTCTGGAAGCAATTTTGGGTTTTAAACATCCCTGTTAAAATGAAAATTTTCTTTTGACGGTCGCTAAATGCTTGCTTGCCAGTTCGTGCTCTTCTTGTACACAGGTGTGGATATTTCGCTTTTATGCCCGATTTATGGTATTGGGCCTGAATCTATTTCCCATATTTTATTTGAGTATTGTTGTGCTAAGGAGGTGTGATCACTGTCTCATTTGGGATTGTTCCATTCTTTTTATGTTGTGTTGTTAGAGTGGTTTTCTTTTGTCACACATAATTATACCGATGATGAGCAATGTTTGGATATCTCTATTTGTTGGGCTTTGTGGAAAAACATGAATGATTTGGTTTGGCATGGTTTGCAACATTAAGCCCAATCTATTATCTTTTTTAGCCCGTTCAATGTTGAGGAATTGGAATAATGCTCGACGACGCCAATTTGCAGCAGCTCGTAATGTCCCTTCTGCTCCTCTTGTGCGGCAGAAACCACCAGCTGGATTTCTTAAAATCAACACAGATGCCGCTATTTTTAAAGAATTGGGGAAGATTGGTACTGGTTTTGTCGTTCGGAATAGTAATGGTGATTGTATAGCAGCTGGCAGTAATATCTTTCTAGGGGTTTTGGATCAGTCTAGAGCAGAGGCTATGGATATCCGTGAAGCTTTAAGCTAGGTGAAAAGGCAAAATTTACACTCGGTTATTATTAAATCAAATTCGCAATTGGTTATTCAAAGTCTTCTTTCGCATAGTCACAATCGGTCGGAGATTGATTTCATTGTTGCTGATTGCTTTTTTCTTAGTCATTCCATTAATGATATTCATTTTGGTTTCTGTAAGAGAGCTGCAAACTGTGCAGCTCACGCTCTTGTAAAAAATGTTAGTTCTACGTCAGGTCTTATTTATTGGAATTTTTCTTTCCCTACTTGTATTTCTTCAACTTTAGCCGCGGACAATAGTTCTTAATGAAGCTTTCTTTGTTTGATTTCAAAAAAAAATCCCTAGTATATCAGCTTCAATAAAGAAACCACACGTTTCCCATCAGTTTGAGACATTTAATGTTTTCCAATACATTCACAAGTACAACATAACTAGACCCTCACCTCCATCAACCGTCTATTCCAACCACGTTCCAACATGACTATAACAAAAAGTCAAAGCATTCTTTCGATATCAGACCCTTTTATTGTATAGAAACAAAAATACTTTAATGAATCTAAAGGGGTTCAAAATAATGCGAAATTACCAATAAAAATGGTCATCAGTGGTGATATCCAATGTCCAGACAGTCCTTGCCAATGGAACCACTGTCTTTTCAACAGGGCCTTCATGCATGCCCTTGCTATCAATACCCGTTATAATTCTTACAGATCTTGTGCGGCGTCTCTTTTGCTCCTTTGTCATCATTGTTCACTTCAACACCGTTACATTGTCCTCTTCTAATCTGCTCTTCTCGTTCTTATTTTTATCATCATCTCCAATCATCAGTCTCCCCTCAAAAACTTTTGTCTGATTCGTCTCAGGGTTTCTACTGCCTGGGGTGAGTTAATTTTTATTAGGGTTTTAAGGATATTTGACTACTCCACATCATAGCATTTAAGCAAACTAATTCTAGCAAACTAATACAATTGAATAACATAAAAACAACGTAACTTTTTTTTTAAAAGAAGAAAATACCACATTAATCTTTAATACTTCCGTAAGCAATCAAACATTTTAACTTATTTTCCAATTTTAAAATTAAACTTTATGTTTTCTAACTTGGTAATCCAAGTTAGCTTTCACACAATGTTAAAAATGAAGCTTCCATTTAAGGGGAACTTATTGCAAAGGTAAGTGGCGATACAGCAATTTGAAAGACAAAGTATTGGAATTGGTGACTAAAAGAATTTGCATAATAATGTTTATTAAATTTGATAGGTATTTAAAATTTGCATTAATTGGTAGTACAAAGTTTCTTCAGCTAACAAATACCTCCAAAAACGCATGTTACAAATACACAATTTTGACATTGTTAAATATGCTTCCAAAGATTAAGAACTTTTTGCAAAGAACGAGGAAAAAAGAGGGAATATAATTTTAAGACAAATAAGCATATCTAGCTTACTCTACCGCTACTTAGCTATCAGCAGGATGTTTATTGCCATTGTGACTATGATCGCTACTTTCTATCTACAAAATGAGAACCTATTGTCTCTGCCAGCACTCATTTTGGCCCCACAAACTTCAATTGGCATATTGATCAAGCTCCTCCAGTAACTCACTCCAATTCCTTGAGGAAGTCTATGTTGTCTACAAACACCTGCAATAAAGAGAACAAAAATGTAGTTTTACAATGAAATAAATATACAAGCATATGCCATGATTCATGCACAAAATGAATTTCTTTTACGTTCCTGCTTTGTGGTCATTGGCATACAAAACAGGGGGTTGGTGTTGGTTGGGAGGAGGAGGGGGTGGGATCGGAAAAGAAAAATTAACAAATCAAAGAAGAGGGATAAGTATGATAGCATCAATTAGTCCATGCAGCCTAAATATACCATCAGGCATCAGAGAAAGAAGTCAGGCCTAGTATAAAAGAGTTCATGCTGCTTTGCAACTTAAGTTTTTGTATTTAACTCATCTGCTCTGTTCTTTAACGACCTTTTTAGAGATCATACCCAAAAAAAAGTCAATAGAAGAGCTGCCCAGCGCTCTGGTATCAAGTAATTTTTGTAAACGTAAAAATGCACTCTGGTATCAAGTAACTTTTTTAAAGATAAAAGTATTAGAAAAGAACTGACAATGCAAGTTTTACAAAAGCATACCGTCTTCCAACCATCAGGATCCAAGCAAGCAGTAATTTTGGTGTTGATGCCAGGTAAAGGTCCTGGTTCTCGGGTAATCTTTCCACCAAAAAGCTTTATTGCTTCTGCAGTTTTATAGACATCATCTGTGCCTATTGCGATCTGTTACAATGAAAAAATTCATTGGATAGAACCAGTGAAGCAGAGCATTTGCAAATCAATCAAATACATATAAAGAGACAAACATGAAGATGGTGATCCCAACACCAACATTAAGGAAAGAATTTGACCTGTGCATAAGCGTTGCCTTTCTCATATTCAGAGACCCCATAATTGTATGTCAACTCCAGCACGGCACTTTTATCTTCAGGTCCGTAACCCATCATTGCAATTGTATACTAATAGTCATGAACATAAGATTGCATCAATTTGTACAATAATCCACAAACCTAATATCATGGCTGAAGCATGTTTCAGAAGTTTCTATTGAAACAGCATATCAATATGAAGAAAGAAAGCCAAGTTGTGATGAGAAATTCTGTCATGATTGTAGGAAGATCAACTTTTAAGAGAAGTACTGCAGAAACATGCATTAAAGAAGAGGAAACCATTCGATTCAGTGAAGTAGCAAATACTGCTACTAATAGTATTCAACATTTTACGAGTTAGTGCCAGATTCAGGTAAGTCTGTCTATTGAAAGTATTTTCCACAATTTTAGATGTGAAAATCATTGCAATTTGTTACTAAAATGAAAAGTGAGTTATTTGACATGTTGGATGCGGATGTTTAAGAAACTAAATTCAAAATCCAGTTTTTCTTTCTTCTCTCAAAATTTTCTTAACTGTCTTTTGTATTATCTGGTAAAACAGGATTAACTGATTATCAAAGACCAAAATTTTCATCAGTGTCCTTTCTTCCCACGCTATAAAGACTACAATGTTAGCGATCAGTTAATGAAGTATTAGAAAAAAGAAAAGGATCTTGCTTGATCATTCCTCACTTTCTCCTTCAAAAGACAGAATACCTACAGCATATTTGTTATAAAACTAAGGCACAAATTCATTTAATAAGAGAACTTATCCACTCCTGAAATAAAACACAGTAAAGGGAGCTTGAAAGTAGAAAAGAGCCATTTGAGGAAACAAAATTTTAGCGCATGTCTGCAATTGACAGCTGACACAGATTAGTGTCTCTAATTCACTTTGCAGGTTAGAAGTTTTTCACAAGAAACTTTATTTGTCAAACTGCTGTTTTGGAATCTTACAACTTCCAAGAGGTTAAGAAAATGGTTATTTTGCATAAAATTTCACTACTGACCCAAATGAGAATTTTGTTTGATAGTAACAAATATTCAAAGACAAATAATAGATACCATAACAAGAAGTTAACATAAACCAACTAAATGGCTATCTAGAATGACCGCAAAGGTTTTCCTAATAAACTATTCAGAAGAGCCTTACAGAGAGGGAATGTTACACCACAGAGCAATGGAAAGTATGGTTTTCCCTTAATCCAGCTTGTTCCGGACATAAGTTAGGCAAGGATTCCTACTCTCATAATTCAAATGTTTCATATAATTGAACAAAGAAATCAACAAATCAATATTTCAGCACAAAGAATTGCCAATGCAATGTAAAACTCTGTAACTACCAAATCTGGCCAACAAGTTGAACCTCATAAACTTGCTCAGCACAAAATATTCAAGTAGCCACATCTATACTGCAATACACTATTTACCAAGAGAAGCTGACTTACCTTATATTCTGGATTATCTCGTGTTCGAAGGAGCTCCATGCCAAAAGCCTGATCATAATAACATCGGAGATTTACAGCAAATAAACATGACATGTAAGCAAAAACCAATGAGGAGGATGAAAGTCAGGAACAATCTTTATCAATTTAAAGTGAAGAAATTCACACCTTTTCATAGAAGTTTATTGAGCGATCAAGATCACCAACTCGAAGCATCACTTGACAAAGTGGTTCAGGGGTAGGCCCCCTTTCTAAAAGTTCAAACTTGTAACCATCAGGATCTTCAATAAACGCAATCACTGTTTTGCCACCTTTAACAGGACCAGGTTCTCTAGTTACTTTGCCACCCTTAGCCTTTATAAGCTCTACAGTCTTGGTAACCTGAGCCGTTGAGAAAGTTTATAAGCCTAAGAGATTGCAAAATATTGCATGGCAGAAATTAAACCCAGTAGTTCAAACATGCCGGATTCCAGAAAGTTCTAACAATAAAGCACACTTACATCATCGACTGCAATTCCAAAATGTCCAAATCCAGAACCAATATCATACTTGTCAACCCCATAATCTAACAATAGCACATGAACAAGTCACTCACAAGGTAGAGTAAAAACTGCACCTTTACTACAATATTATTTACATGTTCGATACATTAGGTATTAAAAGGTTTGACAAAAGTGAGAAGTAGCTTGGTAGCTTACTATAAGTCAATTCGATAACAAAGTGAGAATCTTCTGGCCCATATCCAAGGAAGGCATTTGTATACCTCTCCTCTGGTATGTCACGTTTTCTTAGCAACTTCATCCCTAGACACTCTGTATAGAATCTGAGTTGACAAGATATTTCTTAGTGACAGTTCACGATTTCCTAAAGATTAATTGCAAAGGAGAAAAACAAAAAAACTACACATACTTTATAGTCCTGTCCAAGTCTCCAACACGGTAAACTACATGCAGCATTCTTCGGTTGTCCTTTTTAACCCACTCCAAAGCATTTTCTGGGGTGGTGGTGGTGCTTGATTGTGCGATATTACCTTTTGCTGCCACTTTAAGCCTATTACCTTCTTTTCTCAAAATCTTAGAAACTTTAAAGTCGTCGAACTTTGATTGTGTAGCACCTGTACTTCAAATTAGAACTCTCTAATGTCATCACCCAGCAGACAAAGAGCACATGACAAAACATTTTCCACTAACCAAATCCCAGAAAGCAAACTCCAAAATCTGTACTTGGCAATTTGGGAAGAATATCAATTGCGTACTCAAAAAATTCATTCGAGAACACATTTCCCACCTGGGAACCAGCGTACTAAAAGGCTAAACAAATAGCTCATTCAACAGGATTTCAGAGAAGGAAAAGAAGTGAATGAGCATCACTTGGAAAACAATAAAGCTAAAATCATAAACGCCTTAAAGAAAACCAGAAAAATCAAGCTTGAATCAGACAGGCAATTCCCAAAACTTCAACGAATGGAGGAAATGTTAAACGAAAACAAGTTCAGCAATACACCACAATTCAACTCCGTATCAAATGATTATCCACCTTGACCTAGGTGAACTGTCATGTTTCCGAGTTGCAAGTCGCCAACGTTAATTTGCAAAATACATTCACAAGACCAAAAGAAACGAACTTGGTATAAACATTCTAAGCAATTAAAAAAAAAACCAAAACGGAAATTAAACACAAGGCTAGGGTTTAACAGGTAAAACAGGGGCTTACCAATTCCAAGGCAATCGAATCTGGTGCGAAAGGAAAAGAAAGATGAGCAAGCAGCAGTAGCATAGCGAGGGGTAGTAAAACTAGCATTACACAACCTGAAGGTGGATAGAGAAGGTCGAATCGAAGACGCCATAGGTATAATTCTCACCATTTTTATCTATACTGACCAACGGAGTGTGTGGATTCGGAGAGAAAATATGGACAAATTATTTTGTTATGGTGTCTATTTGAGAGAAAGAATTATGCATTTGAGATGAGGGACAAAATTTTGACGTTCACCAATCATACTTGGGCATTTTGTATGCTTAATCTTATCCTCCTCACCGCTCTCCGACCGCTTTGCTTTCTTTTTATTATTAAATGCAAAGCTACCTTCGTCTGTCATATCTGATTTTACATTTCTCATATTTTTGTTTACAGCAGAAATTAATATTTCTTTAACGAGTAGGAGTAGGAGGGGCATATTTTTATAATTGCTGGCTTAGCGCTGAAAATGTTATATGTTACAATTTGCATAACTTATTGTAAAATAGAAAATGTCCATAAGAATATATACATGTCCATAAAACTACGGGGCCGGATCTAAAAATCACTATGGCAAGTTAATGGTGATGAGATCCGTTTATTCGGGTTCAGCTATTGAAAGGTCCAATAGTCCTTTTCCGTCAAATTATACATAAATTTGAAGACAACTTTAACGAGAGTATTAGAACATTCTCGATAATTGTTTTAAAGTGATTAATCTTTTATTAACTTACTTAATAATCTTCACATGATTCATACTATATTCAAGTACTATCAACTAAGCTACTTCAATTTGAATAGGTCATGAATAGCCTCAAAAAAATAGTAATTTCTACATGAGATTATTTTATTAATCTTAAGTTTAAGGATCAATTATATAATAATCATAATAAGGAAATTAACAGAAAATAAGTAATATTCCATTTTGAGTCCTCATAATTAGTTAAATTTGGCAAATTTATTTTTTGATAAGCACTTACATATTTGTTTAAATATCTT
Organism: Erythroxylum orinocense; assembly: GCA_025531955.1. Lineage (NCBI taxonomy): Eukaryota > Viridiplantae > Streptophyta > Magnoliopsida > Malpighiales > Erythroxylaceae > Erythroxylum > Erythroxylum orinocense. The sequence goes on from JANZLX010000212.1 coordinate 9,808,449, forward strand.
CGTACTTTAATTTATGAAATAAATTACTTTCTTTGTAAGAAAGAAATATAATGTGTGTTGGCTTTATCATTTCATCAATATCTCGTTTTAATGAAACTATAACTAAGAGCAATTTAGGATTAATACATAAATATAAATTGAATATCATAATTATGATCTCATGATAATTTTAATCACACAGCAATTATTTTAGCGATTTTAGCTTTAGTATTAAAATATCAAATGCAATTAATAAAATGCATGAAGATAAAATTTAAACCAACTGATTAGCTGCAAGTTCATAGATTAAAGATCTCCCACTTGAATCAAAGTCAGTCACCTGTGTATCTAATATGATATCCGTCCATATATCGATCAAGTCTTTTTAAGATAGTAACTTAGTGAGAGGATCTGCAAGATTCTCTTCAATAAAAACTCGCTTTAATGTTGTGTCTTTTCATTCCATTATTTCCTTGATCAACTAAAACTTCTTAAATATATGTTTGGACCATTGATGAGACTTTGGTTCTTTTGTACACATAATGGCGCCGTTGTTGTCATAGTACAATTCTATTGACTTAACATTGTTAGGCATCACTCTAAGTTTAGTAATAAACTTTTTAATCTAAACTGCTTCTTTTGCCACCTTTGATATTAAAATGTACTCTACCCCGGTTGTGGAATCCACAATGGTTGGTTGTTTAAAACTCTTTTAACTTATTATACCACCATTTAGAGTGAAGATCTACCTTGATTGTGACCTATTATCATCTAGATCGAACTGAAAATTAGTCCTCAAATACCCCTAAACTCTCAATTTGGCTCCTCTATAGATCGATAAACTATCATAATCCTTTTCAATTACTTTAAGATGTTTTTTCACAGCCTTCCAATAACTATCACTAGGATTGGCTTCACTTACTCATTATGCTCAAAACATAAGAAATATTTGGTATAGTACATAACATCACATACATGATTAATTTAATTCCCAAAGCATACAGAACATAATCCATTTTATTTATCTCTTCTCGTATTTTATGACGTAGACTATGTGAGAGAGAAATCTCATACCACATAGGTAAGAATCCCTCTTAACATTCTCCATACTAAAGCTCTTTAACATTTTGTCTATGCATATGGATTGGGATAAGCGAAACAAACTCTTTGATTTATCTCTATAGATCTTTATTCCTATAATATAGGCTACTTCTCTTATACCCTTTATGAAGAAGCTTTGGAAAACCAAATCATTATAGATTGGAGCAATATGTCACCACATATAGTACTAGAAAAATGAATGAACTCCTATTAACCTTCTTATAGAAATATTGTTCATCCACATTTTTTATAAAATCAAATTCTTTGATTGTCTCATCAAAAGGGAAGTTCTAACACTGTGATGCTTACTTAAGTCAACAAATATTCATTTGCAACTTGCATACTTGATTAGGAAGAGATTCAAAACCTTCAAGTTCTATTATATATATACCCTCAATTAGATTTCCATTGAGAAATGTTATCTTGACATCCATCTACCATATTTCATAATCATGATATATGCCTATAGCCAACAAGATCCTTATTTTATACGTGTGTACATTATCATCCAAGTTTATTTTTCTCTTAAAAACCTACTTGCATCCTATAGGTTTAATACTATCAAAAGCATTATGTAGATCTAATCTAATGAGGGGTTGACATATCCTACTAGTGTATTGTAGACTATGTCTCTTGAACCCTTGATTAGACATTGTACGAATCAACTTGAGGTTCATATTCCATGTAAATGTGAATTTGTGGTTTTTTAACTTCACTAAGTTCTGCCTCACTCCCACGAATTTACTTGATAATAAATTCTCATTCTAAGAATGTAATATATCTTAAGACAAACACATTTTACTCAAGAGGATAGTAAAATTGATATCAAATACTCTTTTCAAATACCTCATAAATTTGCATTTATCTTATTTAACTTGAAGCTTATCAAATTTTGTATGCTTCATATGAGCATCACATTCCCAAATCTTTAGGTGTGATATCTTTTCTATTACTAGTCCATATCTTATATAGTATATTGACAATTAATTTGGACAGAACTTTGTTTACAATTAAGCAACAGTTTTAAGAGTATATCGCCAAAGAGAGGGAAGAAAGACTACATGACTCGTTATGATGCTTAAAAGGAAAAATTTTTTATTTTGGATATAATTGTTTTAGTGAGGAGATATTTTGTGAATACTTGGTGAAAAATTAGGAAAAAATTTCCTTACTTGGAATTTTTAGGAAAATAATTAAGAATAATTGATGTTATTGAATAAATTAGAGGAAAATGTGTTAGAGATGAAATAAATTGTAATTAATGAAGGAAATTATTTAAGGTTATAAGTGTGCTAATTAGGTGTTAAAATTAGTGGATATATATTAAAAAATAAAACTAAAAGGTGGATGGACAAATAAGGGCATGGAGTGAAATGTGTGGAAGAAGGTTCATTAAAGGCATAATTGGGATTTTGCACTTTGGGGCATGGTTGTGATTTCTTAAAATTATGATCAACTAGTTAAAAAGGAAAAAAAAAGAAGAAGAAGAAGAAGAAGGCTTTCTATAGCAAAGAGGTTGAACCTCTTAGGTGAAAGAGAGGGAGAGAACTTTCAAGAGAAAGGAGAAGGGAGAAGCATGAAGGAAGAAGAAGATCTAATTTCAAACAAAAAGATAAGTGAGATTCCATCCCTTCATAAACTCCACTTGAAATGAATCTTGTGTAATAATTTTGAGCAAAAATTTGATTTGAATACTGGTCTTTCATGTATGTTTGTATGTGTTTTATGGCCAAAAAAGTGTTCAAGGAAATATGGTTTAGTCTATGAGATATAGGTTAATAAATGTACATGTTCTGCTTTGGATATAAATGACTAAGCTATTTTTCTCTAATTGTTTTAGGTCAAGAGTTACAAAATTGACAAATTGTAAAACATAAAAGATGTATATTTATCTTTCTACTTTATTCCCATAAAAGGGCAAGTGCCCATATTTTACAAGTTTGGAGATATGGTCAATTTTAGGAAATGGTATGTCTAGTAGGATTGAAATTGAGCCTAAATTTGTACTTATGATTTGAGGACCTAGAGAAATGATTTAGAAGTTCAATAAAACATGAAAATTGTAGGCGTAGATGTTTTGTACTTTTTCGGTAAAATCATTTGGGAAAATTCTTAATGGATTTAGAGATATAGTTAATTTATCATAGGCTATTTAGGTTGTTATGACATCAAATGTGTCTTATTATTGGGAGCCAATTTTGGGGATTGTAAGAATTGAATTTGTGAAGGCATTTAACATGAAAATTATATATGTATGTATGTATGTATGTATGTATGTATGTATGTATGTATGTATGTATGTATGTATGTATGTATATATGTATGTATGTACGTATGTATGTACGTATGGATGGATGCATGTATGGATGGATGGATGTATTTATGTATGTATGTAGGTATGCATGCATCCATGTATATGCGTGTGTGAGTGTGTGTACAAATATATGTGAATAATAAGTATGAAAATCTTTTTGGTTTAGATCTAAATAGTTTTTCGGTTATGGTTGTTGAGAATTTGTTTCTCTATGAGTAGATTTTGTGAGTTATTATGAATGTCATATGAAAAGCTCATTTATGTGAATTGAGAGAGTTACTTGAAATGCATGTTTTATAAAATATGTGAATACTCTTGCGAAAGTTGCTAAGTTGTCAATATTGTTATGTATGAATATTGTCTTAATTATTAGATTGTGTTGAAATTTTATGGCATGTTCCTTGAACTTTTGGCAAAAGTAGAAACTGATTGTTTATTTGAAAATGTGTAGTGAAGTAAAGTGCCCTTCGTGAAAAATTACTAATAAATGGACTGATTAAATAAAATGAATGAAATGAATTGATTAAATAAAAGGAATGAAAAACCTAAGAGAGATGACTTAAGAAAATTTTCTTAAACAAAAACTTAAATGAGGTGGCTTAGATAAAAGACCTAAGTGAAGTGACTGAGGCAAATTTTGTTAAACAAAGACCTAAGTGAGGTGACTGAGGCAAAATTTCCTTAAACAAAGATCTAAGTAAAATGACTTAGGAAAAAGACCTAAGTGAGGTGACTTAGATGGCAAAATGAGGAATCGTATGTGAAAGAGCTAATGAAAATGAATAAAAATTTGATGAAAGACGTGTTATAAAATTGAGCTACATGTATGCTTCACGCTTGATATGATGTTTCTTGCTCAAATAAATGACATCTTGTTAGGTGGTCAATGATTGTGGTAATTGATGAACTTATGCCTTAATGGATATAATGATGATTGATTCAATAGTAGATGTCTTACTTAAACCTTTATGTGGAAAATATGACAATTGACCTTATACCTTAATGCAGGTAAACCTTGTTTTGGAGTATTGTTGATACCTCGTTAAGCATGGTTGTGTGTGAATATAGGTAGGTGGTCAATGATTGTGGTAATACTTAAGTTCTCATTTTTTTTCACTCCCCTAGGAAAAAAACGAACAAAGGTTATTAAGTGCCTGTTTGGTTCGGCTTTTGGAAACTCCAAAAGCACCTTTTTTCACCGCAAAAATCAGTTTAAGCAAAAAATGATTGTTTGGCTGAAACTTCAAAAGTGCTTTTACAGTAGAAATAGCTTTTTTAAAAGCCAAAAATATAACTTTTTCAAAAGCTAAAATTTGAAGCTTTTCAGAAAAGCTCCAAATTTTAGTTTTTTCGGGTAGACAATTCGCGTCACTTCCGTAAATACCAATTTAGAACGTCTTTTTTTCGGTTCTCTCTTTCTTCTGTTCCTCACACACTCCCGACTCATCTTCTTCTCTAATCACTCACAACTTCGAAGATGCCCACAATACTCACAAGTTAGTTTCTCTTTAATATTTGTTGTTGGGTTGTTCATAGAATCATCAACGAAGCGACTAAACTTGTGGGCAAGTTATTGGCATTTTTGTTCATACAAAGATACTCACGCGTGGTTGTCTTATATTTGTAGATCGGTCTACGATCTATATTATAGGTGGTGTTTTTTTGGGCTTTCCAAATTCGTATGAAATCTGCTGATGAATAAGATTTGATCAGAGGAGTTGATTTCTTGGTATCTTTGTAGATCTTGTAAAGCTCTTTATTGAAAGGTCT
>JANZLX010000212.1:9813712-9835889 GCA_025531955.1 Erythroxylum orinocense
ATACATGCATATATAAAAGAATACCTCATAATATATTATTAATAAGTCATAATGTTAGTACAAAAGTCACATATGTCTATTGGCCTAGGGCACACTACTAACAGTAACCTCAGTGACCTTTGGATCAAGAGAAATACCTATTTTTCCAAACTTCATTTCTAAAGAAAAAGTAGGAATAAGGAGGTTTGACATTATGTTGTCTACTAAAAGGATATAAAATAATGAAATTCATGGTAAAAGAAAACTAAAAGCAATAAAAGGATTTTTATACCATCACTAACTTCTTTAATAACCTTTTCAGGTGTAGAGGATGTCCCTTATAAAAGAAGAGTATCTTAAGTTGTGGGCTTGGTGATCACAATTTCTTTGAGCAACCTGGAGGAAGAACGAGTGGACTTTTTAGTGGAACCTTTCAGGACAAAAATTTTGGACTTCTTGTAAAACCCCGAACCTTTCCTTTCATTGAAAATAAATTTTTATGTTTGGTAAATAATATTTTTGGATGAATAGTGATTTTTGGGGGGCCTCACTCCGAAATATTGAAAATCATCTGGAATAAGTAATAGAGTCCGATGATACTAAAATGGATCGAAAATAAGTCTGATCAGATTAATTTTAGGAGTTCTAAAATTTTATGGTTAAAATGCCCTTTTTGGAAAATGATGAGTATTAATGATTTTAAACTCATTCGAATTGTTTTTAAAAAGCATCCAATCAATTAATATTGACCCGAATTAGAGTCTTTCATCGTCAATTTGATGGTAAGACAGTTGCGAAATATTTTCGGAGCTTAATTCGGTTAGTTGATGAATTACATTCATTAAAGGGGAATTTGATCTTTTTATATGACGTAAGGGCAATTTAGTCTTTTTGCATGTGATAGTGGAATGATGAGTCAATTGAAATGGCCAATGAGGGAATGCTATATGGAATGCACTAAAGAAGTACAAAGAAAGCCAAACGTAAGACAAACCTTCTTCATTTTGAGAGATAGCCCAGTGAATGTCTAAAACAAAAAAGAAAAGAGAGAAGCCAAAAGGTGAACTTATAACTAAGGAGAAAAGAAGGAGGTGGCAACTGATTTTCATAGGTTTTGAGTTGGATTTAAAGAGATCTTGACCAAGTAAATATTGAAGGAAAAGTAGTAAGTTTTTCCATCTTTAATTTCTAGTTTTATGGATTTTGTATGAAATGGTTTGGTGTAAAATAAATGGTGATTTTGACATGCAATGAAGTAGATAACAAGTTTGGAAGTATTTAAGGGTTGAAATCAAAAAAATAAACCAAAGAATCAAGCTTGAGATAATCTTCCATGGGTAGGGTTTTTAGTGTGATATGATTCAAATGTCATTTTTGGTTGAAAATGATAAGAGAGATAACCATGTTTAGTGAAATTTTGTCTTTGGTACTCGATTCACTTGAATCAGTCCTATTGTTTTGACTATAACTTGGCCTAAAGACCTCTAAATTGAGTGATTTCAATTGGAATTGAAACTTAAGACATAGTACTAAATATCTCTATTCTGGCTGAAACATATTGGAATTGAGATTGAAAATGGCGATCTGATGTTGCCCCTATGTTGGAGCAGCTTGTGATTTTGGTGCACGTTTTTTGATTTAGAACTTCAAATAGCCTGATTTTTGATGATATGAAAACTATAGACATAGAGGAACAAATGTCTAGAAAACCTAAAAACCTAATGGAGACGTCTACTATGTGAAAATTTAGGAACAAGTTAAGGTATAAATTCTAGACAGGGGTCATAATTGTGACTCATCATGTATGATAGTGATATGGTGAATTAAATTGATTGAGATAATGTTTTGAAGAAACTGGTAAGTTAGAATGGGTGAAGTATGATATTTAAGACACTTTCGAAGTTATATTTGGAAATGGAGAACAATAGATTAGCTTACGGAAGTAAGCAAAAATACGATTAATATACATTTTATGCGATTAAATACTAATCTCAAATTCGGTTAAACCGAATTTATAGGTTTAATGTCTTATTTCTGAATTTGGAAATAAATGCCTATGCAAACTGCATTTTGTTTAGATAAAGGAGAGGCATTGAATGCGTGAGTGTGATTGGTGATAAAATTACAAAATGTTGTGTATTCTTTAAATTGATTTTATGAAAATGGTTTCTATTTTATCGTGAAGTGAATATTGATCATAAGTTTTTATGAATATTGTTAGTATAATTTAATGTTTTAGTAATATATGAATTGAAGTTTGAAAGTTAATCTTATATGATTTGAGTTTACATTTAGATGATGTTATTGGTTGATAAAAAGGAAATGGTTTCTAGCCTATGGTATATCGATAGGTTTTATACATGTTATTATACCGGTGTATAACAGTAAGCGATGTAGAACCAAATCAGTTGCGGGTAAGTGATGTAGAACCAAATTAGTTGTGGGTAAGAGATGTAGAACCAGCTCCATAACTATTGGTATATAGCGGTTAACCTAGCATAGGTAAGTGATGTAGAACCAGCTCTGTAACTATTAAGTAACCAGCTAAGGGTAAGCGATGCAAAATCAACTCCATAACTACCAATGTATAGCAGTTATCCTAGTGTTGGTAAGCAATGTAGAACCAGCTCCGTAACTATTGGGCAACTAATTATAGGTAAGCAATGCAACACTAGCTCCGTGAATTTATGCCCGAGGGTATCATATAGTAAAGAAGTTAGTGATAGGCTATGTCATGTAAGAAGTTCATGACATTTTTAATGCCGCCATTATTTATTTGAAAAGCGATTTGAAAAACTTGATTTCAGAAAGAATATATGTTTCATTTTAGTATTGAATTATACGAATTGAGATGAATTTGTTTGAGGGAGGTTTAAATTGTTAATTATGATTTGAATAGAAAATCTAGCACTCAATGAGCTCGTTTAACTCATACTTTCTTTTTTGTTTTTAAATGAAACCTCCCAGCTGCTCACTCAGGGGCTTCAGTAGTAAGGACTCCACCTCACGAGTAGTCAACTTCGTCATGTACTATTATGTAGGATTTTTTGCCTTATAAATGTTTTTGGGAACATTTTCATATTCATCAATATGTTTTACAATGTATTTTATGTATATGAATGTTTTAAAGTTAAATGTATGAATATGTTTTAGGTTTTTTAAAAGATTATTGAAGTGATTGTTGAGATTGCTTATGAATGGACTTGAAGTCCCAAAAATTGTAATAGGGATTTTGATGTGATTATAGAAGTGTTTTGCACTTTTATAGGGATTTTGAGAATTTTGAGAATGTCAGAATACAGTCGTTATGCTGTCAAAATTTTGGATAAAATGGTTTTAAAAATACTCCACTGCTTATTTCTTTTAATGTTAAGTTAAGGCTTTTAAGTAAAAAGGGGCAATAGGGTTAACTCCATGGGAGCCTTCCAGCTGGATCAGATATAGACTGGAGGGCCATTATGGGGTATTGGGCAGGCCACCTAGTCGTTTCAGGATAGGAGCATGTCATTTCTTGGAATTAGAAGTTGCTAAGGACTTCTCTTTGAGTTTTCTTTTACGGAGAGGATTGGGAGGCACTTTTTTTTTAGAGAAAGGTTAGCTTTCCTCTCTACTCTCAGCATCCAAAATTCTAAAATATGTAATAAAAAAGTTAGGAAATTTTGAAGGAGCCAAGAATATACAAATAAGAGGGAATACCTTTAAGAAAGGCAGACTCAAAAGGAGTTGCCAAACTCTAAAAGCTTTTAAACCATTAAAAGTGGTAGGGTTTTGTTTCTGTGATACTAGAAACAACAATCTTACACTTAAGAATGTGATAGTGATAAAAAAAATTCCCAAAAGAATTTATCGTTGATAGTACTTACCTTAAAAGGAACTCCTACTAGGTAGTCTAGAAAATGTACAATAAGAGGAATTCCCGTAAAAGGGTTGAGTTGCCTACTTCAAAGATAAGGGAGATACATTTCAAAACTTAACGACATAATGGAACGGTCAGTTTTAGGGCTTTATCACCACCAACAATTAAAAAAAACTCTAGATTTGGTAAAAACAAGAAAATGCTTCTGATAAACAACCAACTAAGATGATTAAGAAGTCTTAAAATTTTTGAACCAATAAGGTCTTATGTAGAAGTCTTCAAAAGTATTCATCTGGTCCATAGACCTAGATTTTAAATACCAGAGTATTAAGAATATCTTTAGGAGATTTACTACAAAAACTAATGGATAGGCAAAGACCAAAAAAATTAGGAAATCTAGGGTTAAAAGAAGGCAGGCCTTCTTTTTACTTCAATTCAAGGAAATATGCAAAAGTCAAAAGTTGGACAAGTTATTACAAGGGGAGATTCATAAGAATCTCCTTAAGTTTTTGTAAAGAAACCCCAAAAAGCAAAGCCTAAAGCGAAGAACTTATTAAAAGGCACCAGTTTATAAAAATAAAGGAATTCAGACTGATTTTGTTATTAATAGGACAAAAGATACATCGATTTAGCATATCTAAAATAAATTTGACATGTTCTTCTAAAACAGGATTTCTTGAAGAAGTGTAACTGTTTATCAACTATATGTCTCTTCAATTAAGCAAACAAAATCTTCTTCAATTACATGAAGCATAATTAAAAAGAAAACTTATTTTAATAAAATTGAAGTGTGACCAAAAAGAAAGATAAAAGGTTTATATAAAGGACTCCACAATTTCATAACCTCATATACAAGGTTGGGTTAATATTATATGGAATTCCTGGAAAGGGCTATTAGATGCAAAAGGCTCTATCTCTTCCAGGTTGAATGGTATGACTAATATAACCTATCGACCCATGTAGTCCATTGATATACATTTTAAGCCATAATTTTAGCGATTTGAGGGTCTAAAACAAAGAAAATTTTAGAGAAAATTTTGGCTTATTTACTTTCCTAGATAAGGGAGTAATGGGGGAAAAGAATCAAAAGGTAATGGGGTTCTAATAATGAGAGTCATACTATATTCGTGGTCGAAATGATGAAAGCTTTCTACAATACTAAAGAATTCAAATGTTAGAAGTAACGGTTTAGAAATAGAATTAAATTTGAGAATTTTTTACCTGATCCTTATGAAGGTTGGAAGAGGCTTAGATGGAATAGATACTACTTTAAGCTTACCAGTTTGCAAAAAGAAGCAAAGTCAAAAGAAATTGAAGGGATTTTTTAGGAAAGTACCAAAATTAGAAACATACATCAGTGGCATTCTATTTAGTAAAGTCTATTGAAGAAGAGGAAGAAGCATGGCTTAAAGAAGTTGTCTTTGTCAAAGTTACAAGAAGAAAATATTGAAGCTAGAAAAGAGGATATAGAATGTTTAAGAGCTAAGGTGGAAAGTCAAGAAGTAATGAAGAGATTTTATAATGAAAAAAAGTAGAACCTTAAAGGAATAGCAAGAGTTTGAAATTTAAAGAGATTTTTTATCTTCTCCATTGGATAGAGAAGTAGTGATTTCAAATTTGAAAGATTTTAATAATATTTGTTATGATATTTCTTATCTATAAATTTTTTTTAGGATTTTGGAGAATCCTCACATATAACGTTACTTGGCCTAACTTAAGAATTCAGTTTAAAATCCATAAAACCATTGGAATAGAATTCAAAGTCCAATGTATAGATTTCCAAGGAACTTCTATGCGCGGAGGAAAATTGTTGATAGCCTAAAATAAATTAACTTATCCAGCCTAAAAAGCCATTTAGTCAGATGGATTTAGCCTAAAAATAAAAGTCCAATAAATGGTTAGCTAAAGAATTCATAGGCAACAAAAAATCAGGGATGTGGGAAGAAATGTGTTGGATTTGTGAAAGTCCACGGTATGAAAGTTGAGAAGATGGTGGAAGGTAGTTAACACAAAGATGATTAAGTGAGCTGGAAGTTAAGAAGTTACTTATGAGTGAAGTTCGGAATATGAAAGCTAAGGAGATAATGGCAAGTTGTTAGCTAAAATGTAAAAAAGTAGACAGTTATAATAAAAATTGCTTAAGGATGAGAATATTATAAATTCACCAGCAATTGGACAATAAAGAGAATGGACACTATATACAAAAACATAGTTTCGAGACATATTGTGTTACTATTTTCTAGCTTTATTTACATTATGCACTCATTTTTTATTTCAAATCCCCTTTATAGCTTGCATTTTCCTTTAATTTGTGTAAATCAAATTATATCTCTTTTCACACATTTTAGTATTTTGGTAACTTGATTTTATCTCCTAAAATTTTCAGAGCCACCTATATCATAAGAAGTCAAGTATAACTTATAGGAGAATTCCTCTTTGACAAGTTCAAATTTTAGATTAACACCAAATAATTTGTTAATTTATATAATATAATGTTTTATCAACTATATATATATGGTTCTGCCGGATTCTGGCTGAACTGTACGTTGCCATTTGGATCCATTAGTTGACTGCTTTCTGTAGTGACTTCGACGTTGAGATCCCTGCAAAACAAAGAAGGCACGTCGGGGGTTGTGTCCCGATTAGCCCCTCCGACGCTCAAGTCAGTCTTTTGGTGAAGGTGAGGCTGCTGAATACAGAGAAAGCTAGGTTATGATTGCGTACCTTTGTTACGGTAGAATTATACCTTATATATGGAGCAACAACTAGGTTTAGGTCTTTACGTGTGTATGGGAGTCTCTCACATGCGGACGGGCTAAGGGGAGCATGGATCGGGCCTAGGTTTGACGTAGCCATTGGGTATAAGACTGATCTTTGAAGGATGGACCGGTCGGCCCATGAGACATTTTAACTGGGCTCGGGCCCTACACGACCAACCCGACCAATATATATAATTTAATTATTTAAAAAACTAAACTAAAATTTATAAAAAAGAAAACCATACAACCAAACAGGCCGAAGATATTGATTGGAAAGTGAGTGAATAGATGCAAGCACTAAGTCGTTGAATCCTATGACGCCTTTTCCGAAGCCTCTTAAGTCGTCTCTGCCTCTCAAAGCATGAAGTAATATTGGGTTTAGGTTATGCGTTGTCACTTAGTTATTGTTTCTGTTAAAAGAGTAAAGGGCATCATTCAACGACAACAAATTGAAGGAAACATGCTAAGATAGAACAATGAAACAGCACCGGAAAATTTTTAATCTTGTATTTGGTGTTTATAATCTAGATTCTATTGTTTACTACTCAAAGTAATCATAATAGTTATTTTTTTTCAGTTTATTAAATAAAAGAATCATTTCATAAGTTAAAATTATAATTTTAAAGTATAGATTAAAATAAACAAAATAAACATGAATAAAGAATCAGTAATTTAAGCAAATTACTTATTATAAAGTTCAATGCATGTTTTTTATCGAACGCAGGTTAATAAGATTACGTCATCAATTAATAAGAGAAAAGAAAAGAAACAGGTTACGTCGTCAATTACTAAGAGAAAAGAAAAGAGACATGTAAACATGAGAATGCGACCGATTTCAATACCCAGAGAGTGAGAGCGCCACCCACGTTCTCTGGTGCTGATCACTTTCGGGAATTGGGACCCTTTCCTTCTTATGCTGGTCTCTTTTTCACGTGTAACTTCGTCCAACTAATTTCTTTGACCTGGCCCTCTCTGCGGATCACTTTTTCTTCATCGACTTTAATTCACATGACAAAGTCATTCAGTATCAATAAAATAATTTGATTATAATTTTTCATGATTGATTTGGATTTGATGTCAACATGATATTGCGTTGGAGTTCAAAGTATACACAATAGAAATGTGCCTGTATATATTTTTTTAACAGAATTGCTAAAACTTTGTAGCGAGTAAAGTAGCATTTACTTTGTTTTAGAATTTAAAAGCAGACATTGACATTAGAACGAAAGTCTGACAGCAACTAAATTTTCGCTAACAGTGAAAAGGTTAAGGAAGCACAACGTTAAAATAGATAAGAAAGCAAAGAATTCCAAAGTTTAGTCCACAACACGTTAACTGATTATGCAATTAAATAAATTGAGCGCTTTAATTTGTTTACACTATCCCTCTAGGATAGAGTAATTTTGTTTTTTCTTTTCTTGTAATAAAAAAATAAATTGAGCACTTTTTTTTTTTTACAGAAGAAATGTATGATGAGAACGGTATCTACGCGGAGAGCAACAATAATGACTCCTTTCTTTCTCTTTTTTTACAGAAGAAATGTACGATGAGAACGGTACCTACGCGGAGAGCAACAATAATGACTCCTTTCTTTCTCTTTCAAGTAAAGTTCATAAAGCTTATCTTTATGTCTATGTATCTTTCCTATATTTGTTGTTTTTCCTTATCAACAAAGCCTGATTGACTTGACTAGAGCCAACCACACATTTCTTTAATAAATTTTGAAATTAAAACCATTTCGGTGTAATGAGTTTTCTTGAGGAGAAAAAAAAAAGGAATATCTTGTAGTAGCTGACTTAATTTTACCATCTCATCGCTCCAAAAGGTATTAGGACATCACAACTAGACTTAACTAAGGAGAATATACATAATGTATTATCTATATGTGTTAAGATATTTTATTCTATTTTTGGCATAATTTATATTTTAATTTATTTGAGACATTTTTTGTTATAAAGAAATTTATTTGGTATAGGATTCTACTACCTTGAAATATCTAGAATTTTGGGAGTTAAAATTTTTGTGGAAGCAATCCTAAAAGAGGAAGTAAGCGTGGTATAATGATTAGCAATTTATGGTGTGACAATTGATGATTGATTTTTGGCTGCTATGCTCGGGGGTTTTCAGAGATCAACTACAAAATTCACATCATATTTTTGTTTGAAGACCCTTCGTGATTATGTTTTAATGTGGCTGTGCACATAGGAGAGTGTTATTTGACTCAAGTGGTTTTTGTTTCTTTCATTCTTGATCTAATCACTTGATATATTCTTCTTTTTGTTTCATTCATTATTTTAAAATCTTCTGGTGAGGTTAGCGTGAGTTAGTCTTGCTATTGAACGTGAGATGCTTTTATAGATATGAGTACAAGTGGATAACGTCAAGGAGTGAGTGGTTTCAGCTCCATAATAGTCTTGTTTAAGCCTATTATACTATGGTGAAAGTTGATTAATATGGGTGAGGGCCCCACATATATAGGTCGTGTATGCCGAACTATATTAACAAATTTATGGTGTTTTGTATGTGATATTTATTTGCTGCACGTTTAATTTGTTTGCTTGCAGAAGAATTCTAGAAATCACAGTTGCTTGCCCAGTTGCTTTGTAAGAATCAACTATAAATTTCAGTTAGAAACAACCGTGACAAAACAAAAATTTTGTGAAACTTTGACCTTGGGTTTTTTAATTGGTATCAGAGCTTGGTTAACCTAATCAAACCTTGGTGTGTCAAGTTGGTGTAGATCAGTGTTTCGTACTTACGACTATTAGAGAGGGGACGTCAATCATTAGGCTACCTTGATTAGATGGCTCTAACTATCTTGCTTGAAAATTGAGAATGAAAATGTTTATTCAAACATAAGGGATTAAAGCCTAGACTTATGTGTTGAAAGGCTAGACTCATCCTATAACAACTAATGAAAAGAATGAAGTAGTACCTAAAGATCAGTTTAAGTAGCCAAAGGTTAAAGAAGAGGAATAGTTTGGTAGCTTTTTAGCAATACATGCAATTTCACAATTGTAGATCCAGGATGTTTTAGTATGATATTAACTTATGAATCAACAAAAGAAGCTTGTGATATATTACAATCCATACATAAAGGATCACAATCGTTGATAGCATCAAAAGTTCAAATGTTAGCTACTAGATTTGAAGAGCTTAAAATGGAGGGAAGTGAAACTATTGGAGACTTTCATGAATGAATGCGTGATATTGTCAATCAAGCACATCAACGTGATAAGAAGTACTCAAATCTAAAACTTGTCAAGAAAACCTTAAGATCGTTGCCTCCTAAATTCATACCGAAGATTGAAACTATTGAAAAAGCTCATGACATTAATGAGTTATTTTTGGATAAGGTAATTAGAATTCTCATAAACTTCGAGATGAACCTGTTGAGAGACAAACGTGAGAAGAATAAATGATTGGTGCTATAAGACGAGGTTGTTAAACCTGTTCATAATTTAGGAGACGATTTTGATGAAAATGAAGGTTTGGTGATGCTAACAAGAAATTTCAGCAAATGGCTGAAGAAGGTGAAGAAAGATAGACTTGAGTTCAGGCAGAATGGTGGGAGTTTATCCAACAATAACTTTAAACAGCAAACAAAAGCTCAAAAAGGTGAAAAGAAGGCAAAGAAGATATGATGTCATGAGAGTCAAGGTTTTGGGCATATGCAATTGGAATGTGCTAACACTCTTAAAAGGAGAAAAGGGAAGTCTTATACCAACACTTAGAGTGAAAACGAATATGAAAGTGAGTATGGCAGCTAAGAAGAAATTATAGGTCTTCATATTTTGTTGGTTGCTTATATAAAGAAAGTTTAGTTGCTTGCTTAGTAGCAGCTAATGAAGAAACTAAAAATGAAGACTCAGATGTTTCAGTATTAAACTATAATTCAGATAATGATAATGATGATAGTAACTCAAAATTCAAAAAGGAAGATATCTGCAAGATCTATGAACTAATGTATAGCAAATAGGTGAAGACATGTAAACAAAATGAGAAGTTAAAGAACGAGAATTCTACCATGAAAGATGTTATTCAAGATACGAAGATGAAGTTATTGTCAACAAAAAATGAACTTGATGAAACCAAACTAAAGCTGATCAATACAGAGAAAGGAATAAAAATATTGAATAGCGGTACAAAGCATCTAGATGAATTGTTGGAAATTGGCAAAAACAAAAGGAATTGTAAAGGTGTTGGCTACAAAGGTGAATGCTCTCAGGTGAGTAATGAGCAAAAGGGTGAAGTTAGATTTCTTAAAACAGCAAGATCAATTAAACAAAGACAAATTTTAAAAAGAAGTAGAAAGTTTATGCCTGCATGTCATTTTTGTGGTGTAAAAGATCATATAAGACCAAATTGCTACAAATTGATGTAAATGCTATTCCATAATGCTCAAAACAAAAAATCCAAACATTCTTGGAAGAAATTTAAGTCGTAGAAGCTACCAAAGTAGATTTAGGATAGAAAGAACCAACCGTAAGCATTTGTGGCTCTTAAATCCATGTGCATTGCTTCTCACAATGGATGGTACTTTAACAATGGGTGCTCAAAGCATATGACAGATGAAAGAAGCTATTTGATGAATTATCAGAGCTATATGGATAGTCATGTTACATTCGGTGATGGGAAGAAAGCAACAATGATTGGTAGAGGAACTCTTTATATAGATGGATTGCCTCATTTCTAAAATGTGCTTAATGTGGATGGTTTAAAACCTAACTTGGTAAGTATTAGCCAGCTTTATGATGATGGATTGTTAGTCCAGTTCACCCGTGATGGATGCAAGTTGTTAAACCAACAAGGAGATTGTATAGTAAGCGGAAGAAGATCGGTGGATAATTGCTACACGTTATAGGTTATTAGTTCTTGCAATTTAGCCACATATAATGATATGATTCTATGGAACCAAAAGCTTAGTCACACAAATTATGACCTCATTAACAAGTTGAGCAAATCTGAAGCGATAAGAGGGTTGCTTATGATGAGCAATGATGACAAGACTATTTGTAACGCTTTTCAAATAGGAAAATAGAAGAGAGTACCACATAAGAAAGTAAGAACTGTTACAACCTCTCGAGTACTGGAATTGGTTTATATAGATTTGGTAGGCCAAGTACAACATGCTAGTTTTGGTGGGATGAGGTATTTCTTGACATATGTTGATGACTACTAAAAATTTACTTAGGTAGCTTTCTTGAAAGAAAAATCGAATGCTTTTGAAGCATTTAGAAACTTATATGTGTGGATTACAAATAAAAAATGGCAATTTTGTGGATCAGATCTAATCATGGAAAGGAGTTTGAGAATGTAAGCTTCAATAACTTTTGTGATAAATATGGGATTATGCAAGAATTCTCAACACCTAAAATGTCACAACAAAATGGAGTTACTCAAGATGTTTTAATTGTCACGTGTGATAATAAGAGTGTCATAGACATCTCCAAAAGCCCAGTGTAGCATTCAAGAATCAAACATATTAATTTAAAATATCATTTCATTCGACAGCTAGTGAAGACTAATTGCGTATCTTTCCTATGTAACAACTGAGAAGCAACTAGTCAAATTTTCACCAAAACTCTTGACTCTATGAGGTTTGAACATCTTCGTAGGGCATTAAGATTCTGTGCTTTGCAATTTTGAAGCTTATTGAAGTAAGTGTAAAAAAAAAGCCGAAGGCCCTTTTTTTTCTCCATTAAAACCTCTGTCTTGTTTGGCTTTTCGTTCTGATCATCGTAGGCCATTTCATCTCCTTAGTATCTTGTTTGTCACTGGTCATCTCTACACCTCAACTTCCTCCTGTGATCACTAGCTTCTTTTGGCATTGATTTGTCCTAAATGGCATATAGGAACTTGCTTATAGCTTTTTTAGCTAGTAAATTTGTAGCTTTGTTGGTGACAGTTGACCTTGACTTTGATTTTGATTTTTCAATATCTTTTATCATGATCATTTATTTCAGGGAGAGTCTCCATTTCTCTTGCTTAGAGGGAGATTTTGATGTGACAAATAATGCTAAAAGGGGAGAGATTGTTAAGATTTTCTATTACATTTTTTACATTATTTGTATTTATGCTAAAAGGGGGGAGATTGTTAAGATTTTCTATTACATTTTTGACATTATTTGTATTTTAATTTATTTGGGATATCTTTTGTTATAAGAAAGTTGATTTTGTATAGGATTATACTATCTTAGAATATGTAGAATTTTGGAAGTTAAGATATTTGTGGAAGGAAGGAATGCTAAAAGTTGTAGAATCCTAAAGGAGGAAGTATGCATTGATTACCAATATATTGTGTGACAACTGATGATTGATTTTTGCCTGCTATGCTTGAGGGGCTTTCGGAAATCAACTACAAAGTTTGCAGCTGATTTTTGTTTGAGAACTCTTCATGATTATGTTTTAATGCGACTACCCATATAGGAGAGTATTTTTTGACTCAAATGTTTTTTGTTTCTTTTATTCTTGTTTTGATCACTTGAGATATTCTTCTTTTTGTTTTATTCATTGTTTTAAAATCTTCTGTTGAGGTTAGCATAAGTTGGTTTTACTATTGGATATGAGATACTTTCATGGGTGTGAGTACGAGTGGATAGCGTTAAGGAATGAGTGGTGTAAGCTCCGTAATAGCCTTCTTTAAGCCTATTGTACTACGATGAAAGTTGATTAACTTGAGTGAGGGTCCTATAGATGTAAACCGGGCATGCTAAACTGTGTTAACACATTTTTGATATTTTGTATATGTGATTTATTTGCTGCACGTTTAATTTGGAATTTTGAAAATCACAGTTAATTGCCTAATTGCTTTGTAAGAATCAACTACAAATTTTAGTTAGAAACAATCGTGATAGAACAAAAATTTTACAGAATTTTGACGTTTGATTTTTCATCATGGATAAAAAATAAGTCACCCTTAAAATAGTTTACAAATGAAGACGAAGTCTGTAAAAATGCTCAAAACTAACAATAAATAAGGGCGATGTATCATGTTATAACATGAATATTGTTAGTGGTTATAAAGTATAATTATAGCACCATCAAACCTAATCATAGTACCACAAGTTAGATTAGATTGGCATAATGAAAGTCCTTGAAAGAACATATATTACATGCTTTTATATTGCTTGATGAATTTTAAAAGATTGGTTGCAATTAATAAGTATATAGAAATTAAGGCATTATCTAATCTCCATGGACATGCTGAGCGTATGATGACTCTGTCAACCAACTTTTAGAGTGTGAGGCTGTGCTTTTGCCAGAGTCAGCATCAGCTTGCGAAGCCCCACAACTTACTGCCCCTTCACGTTCACGAACTCACCATGCATGAATGTCTTCTTCAAGAGAGAGTGAGAGGCATTTTAGCTTTCCTCGACTCAATAAGAAGTCCAACATCTTTTAAAGTTTTGGTCCCCTCCCCATCGTGCAGAAAAAGGCAATCTTATCTTCTTCCGTTCCTCTTTTCTTCTTCCTTCCTCTCAGATCATAGTGCTATGATTACTGTTTTCTTGATCTATTGCGTGATTTGGCTCTGATTTGGATATAGCATGCAGTAGTGTTCGATGTCAAAGTGTCGGGCAGGTACAAGAGGACAAATTTATATATGCCTATTAGAAAAATTATTATTGGAATGAGTTCACATCTTCTATTTAATTTTACTCTATTTTATTCTGTCTCGTCGAATCTCAGCCATTTATTTTGCGAGTCCTACGCGGACCTTACATAAATAAATGCTGAGATTTATTGGACACAATAAAACACCATAATATTAGACAGAAGATCTGGACTCCATTGAAATACCTCGCACTTTGTTGACATATTCGTCGCTCTTTTTTTTGGGTGTTTAAAGGAGACCACTAATTTATTTCAAGTATCTAACCAATTTATAAATATATACAATGGTGTATAAGATAACGTGAATAATTCAATTGACAAATTTATTATATTTAATTTACTAATTGTATTTTCTTTTTTGAAAATTGATTTAAAACTAAAATTGCTTTACTTGTATACATAGTACAAAATTTATATGTGTTGAATAAATCATATCCAATTAATTACTTTAAGCTTGTTGTCGTGTTTTTAATTCTTAAAAATTGTTTCCAACACTAAAATTTCCGTATTTATAAGCATAAATAATTAAGTTATCTGGATCGATAATTGTCTTGTTCAGTGTTTCATTCTTAAAATTTGTTTCCAATCCTAAAAGCTAAAATTGCTTTCCAAGTACCGCGTAGGTCAGGAATTTGTGGACCAAAGACAAATGGGACAACAGTAATTTTGGTTCTAACTAATTTAAAAAAGACTATACTGTATAGTAGTAGATGCTATCTGTTTGCGTGACATGTAACATGCTCTCTTACGACAAGAAACAGCGGGTTGGGAGTTATATTATGTCCTCTTCCTTTGTCCTCAAAAGTTTTAACTCTTGTTGTTTGTACTTTTTCTGGAATTATTCCAATCACTTTGTTCGTTCGCATAAACAAAATAGAATATTCTTCAATATGATAGATTTTATTTTATAAAATTATAAAATTACTATATTTACATTACTGATAAGAACAAAGTTAATTATAAATTTTGTCTTATCTTTTCAGACATTAAAAAAAAACTTTTTTTAATAAAATCCTCTTTCTTCTTGATCTTTTTTATATTGTTTAATTTTAGAGGATCACATCTTATATATATGATAGTTTGAAACTTCTTGAAACTTCAACTGTTTGGTAGTTAAGTAATTTTTTGTAACTAACCCATTATATGTGTATGTGCCGACTATTTTCTATCCCCAAATTAATTAGATTATGCATGCAGTTTTTATACTTGTCCAATAATTCGTGTGATCAATACACGATAATAGCTTATTACCATATATCTATTAGGAATATAAGGTTTATCAATTAATAAATTATTTAATAAACAAATTTTGTTTTATTTACTTCACATCATATCTCAAATTTTTATTCTTCTTTAATCTCTTTTATTTTGTTAGATCATAATTGTATTCAATTCTTTCATTAAGGGACATTGACCATCTTTAAATACATTTCTATGTGAGTTATCAATCAAAATAACATTTCTTTGTTTTAAATTTTCTTAAATTTTATTTAATTTACTTTTCTAGAATTATCCCATCAAATTGCATCATCCATATTTCTTTAGTAATATTTTGAAGTAGTAAGCAATTTAATTATTCATAATTGGACAAGAATCTTAGGGTATATTATGAGACTCGTTTAATATTTAATGTCTCATACAACGTAAATTGAGATCTTATAACTTACATTAATTCTTTTTTATAATCAATTTTATACACATGATATGAGTCATATGTTGCAGTACTAACTCCTTTTTATTTAGAGTGGATGTCTTATATTCATGAAATACTATATAGATGTTGGCTCGAACATACTTAATATTTAATCTAAGTTCACTAGTTTACTAACAATTTCATCTTTTCATAACTTAAATCTAGCCCTTAAGATATGTATAATGACCATTTAATCATTCAAAAACTAATTTCCTTTTGTTTTTATTATTTGAGACAAAATTTATAGTTTAAGCTTACTCCTCCCAATTTATAGTTTAAGCTAATTAATCTTCGTTGTTTTATTCTTATTCATGTTAGCAACCAATTGCTTTTAAATTTCTTTGAGTTAAAAGGATAATTTCTTTCTTTTCTTGCTCATAATTTCTCAACTTTTGACTAGTTTATTATATGTCAAATCACTATCGGTATCACACAAATTAAAGTTAGATATTATCTCATCATATTCTTTAAAACACATATAAGCTATCTCTCCTTCTGAATGCTCATTTGTATATTCAATTATGTCATCCCGAGTTGAGGCTTTAAATGCTTTCTTTTTATTTTTTCATTTTCCATCTTACTTTTTCTTTCATACTTATCATTATCTTTAAATAGAGGATATTGTGACATCATGTGATTGAATTTTGTATATTTAAAATAAGTAATACTAAAAGATTTACATTTTAAATAACTTTTACCTTCTTTAATGTCCTTTGTTATGGAGAAATTCTCTCTTCAAAAACTTTTTGTGTTTCCTAGTGATAAACATGAGGTCTTCATCACCACTTTCACTATGGATGTCTCTTCTTCACATGATTCCTCCCTTAAAACATTGAATGCCAAGTCTATAACGCCCCATAAATCTTGGTTTCATGAATAGTGATACCTAGGACCCAAATTGTACTTTATTTTATTTGGCATTGGTTAATATTATTTAAGAATAGCTTGAGGATCAAATTTGAGATCAAAACAAGTTTATTTTGAGGGTTTGACCAAGAATTGATAGAAGTCAAAGTTTGACCCAATAAAGGGGTGAACGTCAAACCCAAAATAAATGATATTAATTAAGGTATTTATATAAGGTTGATTTTTATAGGCAATTTTATTGAGAAAAAGAAAGAATGGATTAAAAGTTAAAGTTAATTTTGGATCTGAAAAAATGGAAAATTTTATTAAGGGACCATATGACATTTTTTTGGCCACCTACCTTCTTTGCTTCTCCTATAAATTGCCGAGAACAAGCCTCCTCCTTCTCCACTTTCTTTCATTTTCTTCCATTTTCGAGCCAAATTTCTCTATTTTGAATCCATAAATCACCTATTAAATACTAAATCATCAACCTAGTTTTGATTGTTTTTAGTACATGATTTTAGTGTAGTTGCATGCATTATTGAATGAAAAGGTATGAAATTGAATTGTTATGCAATATTATGAAGATAAAGAAGAGGAATTGAAGGAGATAGAAAAAGGGAAAGGGAAGGAATAAAGAATTGATGGTGAAATTGAAGTTTATTGAAGCTCAATTTGAAAAATTGAACATCAATTTGGTATGTGTTTAAGCAATTTTATTTTTTCCTAAAAATTGTGTATTATGTAATTTAGGATTCTTGAGATAAAATTGGGGGTTTATGAAATTGTTAAATTGTTGCTAAAAATATTTAATTAGATACTAAATGAAGTAGTATATGTGATTAATTTAGATTTTGGACTTATAATTTGTATTTTCCTCAATTGTCATACATTATATTTGATTTGTGTTATATATTACATGGCTGCGAGAGCTCAGTCCCGTAAGATATAGATATGTAAATAAACCGTATGGTTTTGAGAACTCGGTCCTATATTTTTTAAAATCCTTCTTATTTGGCTTAATGATGCAATTCAGTTAAATTTTACTTTGGGCAATTATAGAAAAATATATAAATGCATAACTAACAATTAAAGAACTTCAAATGGAAGTAGTCATTAAATTGCACAATTTATTGATCCTTACGTAATTAGATATGAATGAATACAACAAACACATGCTTGTATTTCATAAAGAAAATTTAATGCCTATTTAGGTATATAATGAAGATATTTATATTTGAAAAAGATTATATGATATGCATATTATGGTTGAATGAATTTAATTGGATGAGAAATGGAATTTCTTAAACACCATTAAACCTATAGCTTAGAACGTGGTTTTTTTTACGCGCACAGGTTTTGTAGAAAATTAGAAGATAATTGTGGTGGGTCTATTACAAAGACTAGAGTCACACAGAGGATTGCAAAAGAGTTTGAGGTGAATGTACTATAGAATTATATTTTGTTTTGGTTATGAAATGTGCACATAAATAAATGAAGGACTTTATAGAATTATATACGAAAGTTATGTATGAAATTTGGTTTGGATGAGTTAAAATGTATTAAAGGATAGGCAAATTATTTTATCAAAGAGTTTGACATGAAGATGGATAGTTGAATAAAATAAATGAGAAGTGTATTGCAATTTCTTGTAGGTGGTTTTAAGTGAATATAGAGAAAACTCTGTCAAAATTTTTATAAAGTGAATAGTATTTGCTAGAATAATAAGGTTTTAAACAGAAAATTTTCATAATTTAAAATTTTAGGTATTTAAGGATGTGGTAACATGTGATGTAGATAGAGGCATGGCGGGGCAGCCAACATAGCTTGTAGCATCACCTGCTGGTCAACCAGCTCCCAACCAAGTAGAATTTTCCAAACTATAGTGGAGTATATGAAACAACAAATGGTTGTTGAACCTTTTGTACAACCATAACCACCTCTTCCATTACAAAAGTTTAAATTAGAGAAAGCCAAGAGGTTGGGAGCAGAGGATTTTCTAGGGAAGTCATCAGTCTCTGCTCCAGATGTCGAGTTTTGGCTAATTAAGATAAAGAGAAATTTTGATCTTCTCCATTGCACGCCAGCAGAGAGATTGGAGTATGTAATTGGTCTTCTTTAAGGACCAACATATCAGTGGTGGAAGTCCATGAAAAGGCTTGTTCCACCACAAGATCTTACTTGGGAGTACTTTTTGTCCCAATTTGCAGATAAATATGTAAGAGGGACTTATAAGGATAAAATGAGGGATGCATGCCTTCATTTGAAACTAGGGTATAGAACAATATTAGAATATGAGAAAGAGTTTGATAGACTAAGTATGTATGTTGAGAGATTAATTCCTATAGAGGCAAATAAGTGTAAGAGACTTGAAGCAGGTCTCTACCATAACATCAAGAAACTCCTTGTTGCAATGTAAATTAGGGATTATGGAGAGATGATGAAAGCAACTTTGAGGATTGAAAAAGCTAATATTGATGAACAAAAATGGAGAAACAAGGGACAACAGAAGAAGAGTTATGGACAATCTAGTTCATCTTTCTCAGCCAGTAAGAAGCAAAAGGGTTCAATGTCTCAGGCTTCAGCATAAACACAGACATCGTACTATCAATCAAAACAAAGTCAGAGATTAATGGTTAGGGCATGACAGCTAGCCCCATCTATAATGTAGCACCCCACTCCTGCAAGACCCGAACCCGACCCCGACATCGATGGTGATATCCGATTTCGTGCCCGCGAAGGTGGCATGCTAAGGCACTCAATCATTCACAAGCCGGTATAATTTTTTTTTTGTAAAACTCTAACATTGCAGAAGTCCATTTCCAAATTGTGCCAAATGACTAAAAAAAATCGATAGAATACAGTTTTCATTAGCCAATTGGGACCCAATTTCATTCATAACCCTTTTTTGTTATAAACCATTCCACTTTAGGCCGTTTGGGCCCATTTCAAAGGCAAAACACTTACAAATATTTCCAATTGACAAAACTGATACAAATATAAATATCCGCATTTAATCAATCCCATTTACAAAAATTTCCATACTTCACTATTTATCGGCATATGATGCATGAGCATGAAATGAAATTTTCTTAATCTTGCTTGAGCTCACATGTAACAAATTTTAGGGTTTTAACCCTTAGTAGGGGAATAAGATGTTACACTTTTCTTCCCTTTCAGCGCCTCTTTAGATCTCTTACATAAAGTATTGTTTCTGTTATCTTAGCCTCTTCAGTCTCTTAGCCTTTTCTTTTAAAAGATATTGTGAGCTTTTTGTTACAGTAGAGTTTGCTCTCATGTATCACACTTTGAATACAGAAATTTTCTTTGTAAGTAATAACTTGAAAGCTAAAAGTTGAAAGCTCAATGTTGTTTAGTCTTCGACTACGACTAGTATTTATAGCCTAGGTCTCCAACTGCTTCTTGATAATTGCTTCTTGTTTCTTGTAGAAAATCGTTATTCAGTTGAGTTATGTAACTAACTCCAACTAATTAACTGTCCGACGTACTAGAGTATCTTCATCTCTGTATCGTCTGTGTTTTCCTACTCCTTCTGTGCTTTTACTTCTCCTGTGTTTTTCACTTCTTTTGTGTTTTCCACTTCTTCTGTGTTTTTCACTTCTTCTGTGTTTTTTGCTTCTTTTGTGTTTTCCGCTTCTTCTATGTTTCTCACGTCTTCTGTGTTTTTGCTTCTTTTGTATTTTTCACTTCTTCTGTGTTTTTCCTGCACGTTTAACACACTTATCATAATAGTTCATTTATTTCTAATATTATTATTATTTGATTGTCACCAAAATTAATAGACGTGAAGTCTTCTTGACTTAAAACATGGATAGTAACATCCCATTTTGCACCTCCACATATGTCTTGAGCATTACTGTTGCAACTCTACGTAAGAGGAGCAACAATTTAGGTATGGGGTGCTTAGTTTCTACCATTGTTCAGTATTATGGGGTAGACTGTAGGGGTTTAACAATCCACCTCCCAGATTTTCTAAATCATCATCATCTATGACGTAGTAAAATCCTTAAGTCCCATAACATCAATTCCGCATCAACACATGTGAAGATCAGGGCTAGTCATGTGAGTTCGAGTACAATTCCGCATCAACAAGCAAAAGAGGACTTGAATAGTGAAGAGTCCGAGGAGGAAGAAGAAACAGAAGAATCAGGCTAGAAGAAAGTGCTTGATACAATCTCCGCAAACACCATGGTAATTACAGATAAACTTGTAGAGACCGTTAGAAGAATGAAGGAGATGGCCCGAACACAACGACATCAGAGTCAAGATATACATCGTATCCATCGTTACTTTAAGGTTTAACGCATCCAACTACCACTTCCAACACCATCCCTACCTCCATCACCATGACGCTTTGTCTAACCCTTTTCTTTTTAGGTTTAGTCTTTACTTTTTATTTTATTTAATTTTATGTTTCCCTTCTTTACATGTGTGTTTGTTTGTCCCCTTCACTGACAATGTATTGTTTAAGTGTGGGGAGGGTTATATGTTTTGCTTTGAAAGCGAATTTTGCATATTATATGATAGTTTGTTAGGTTGCATTTTGTGAATCATGTGAATTTGTCAATGGTTTAGATGGATTGAAATTGATTTAATTTTAAACATAATCTATTAGGTTGTGAAGAATCATTAGCTTGCAAAATTAGTGAATTGGGTTCTTTGGCTAAATACGCAGCTTAATTAGGATATAGTGTTAAGTTGTAGCCCTATAAATTGCTACTTTCATTTAGAATTTAAGGTCTTTTGACTTAAGTATCTTTGCTAGTAAACGAATAACTAAAGCAACAAGGAAGGCATCAAAAAGGTAAAATTAAAAAATATGTTGTTAATTTTAAATAAATTATTATTCTAAAGGCCTTCATGTTATAAATAGAGCTAGTAGCCAGTTGAGAACGTGATCTAGCTGAGTAATCGAACTGACACGCATCAGCAATGTGTGCCTCCACGTCAAAAGGCTATAATGATGTTTCGACCAAACAGCTTAATAAAAAATGACTTAGTTGAGTAATCGGATCAACATTCATCACCAATGTTTGCCTCCGAGTAAAAGACTAGGTCCTTGTTTAATAAAAAAAAAGTATTTTCTAATAAAACCTACCAAACTTGTTATAGCTTGACTTTTCATAAAAACATACTTAGGAGTAGTTACAGAGTTTGAATGATCAAAGAATTATTAAAGTGTGTGTGCAATTGAATAGGGTATAAATAATTTAACACTTGGGTCTAGATTAATTTGTATATTTGGTAGGTTGTCGTTAGTCTACAAATTTATTCCCCTACTTAAATTGATTTGTAGTATAGTGAAGCAACGGTATTGTCCCACAGTGATCAAAACACAAGGAAGATTTTTTACTTTCAAACAAAGTATGCGTGAATGTCAAAGGGGAAAATAGAAGTTGAATG
>JANZLX010000212.1:9838670-9863310 GCA_025531955.1 Erythroxylum orinocense
TCACTTCTCTCCCTCTCTAACGTTTTCTTTTATTTCTTCTTTCTCACTCACCGACTCTCACTTCTCTCTTTCTTATTTTCGTTTCTTTTGTTTCTCATTTTCTAGAACCATCGTGCTTCTCTTTTAATTAAAACGACAGCTCTCCAGTCCTTCATTAAATGAAGACTAAATGACTTAAATGAACCTCCATTTATATCTTATTCTAGATTTGCCCTTGACAATAGCCATCTTGCTTCTGAATTTTTGGGCAGCTAAACGACACAATTTGGAAAAACTTTCTCCCTGAAAAATGTTCCTCGATGTCTCATCTTTAAAATGACACCAAAAACACTCAAATCGGATTAGAAATGAAAGAGTTATGTCCAAAATACTTTCGGACTTTCACAAAACCGGGACTAAACATTAATCTAACTTCAATCCAGCAATTCACAATCTTAGGAGCTAAATTGTTGTTCGATCCCTTCACATGATTTTTAGCCCCATGTCTCAATTTTATTTTGCCTCAAAAATCAACTTAATCGGAGCTCCACAGCTTCCGAATTTCTCAAAACACTGAATCATGATCAGAAAATTTCCCAACTCAATTTGATGAAATCAATCATCCTCAATTTAATTTCGAAAAATTCATAATTCTCCACGAAATGAAATTAAGTGTCTTAGGAATCCATCGCTTCAAAAATTGGGTCAATCGGATGTCGGACGGACAAGATATAAGCAAAAAAGTGGAAGAATTTCAAGAAAATAAAAAATCAGAGGAGTACTGTAGCAGACTACTCGCGGTCGCGAGCCGAAGAACCAGAAGGCCGTCTTGCGATTGTGAGTCAGTACGAACCAGCAAGGCTGTGTCGCACTCGCGAAGGCTCGCGAGTACGATCGAAAATCTCATTTCGCGATCGCGAACTGCTCCCAATCGCGAAATCGCTCGAACCTCATTTTTCATTTTCTTTTTAACAACAAGCTTCAAAAATTCATAACTCTCGATCCCGAACTCCAAATTGAACAAATTTGGTATCATTGGAAAGCTTAAAGGAAGCTCTACAACTTCCACGAAGAACTCAAAAACCAAATCAGTCTCTAAAATGATCAATTTTTCAATCAAAGATCCTGTCCCATTTAATGTCTCCCTAAATAATTGCATAACTTCCAAAAATCATATCTTTCAACTCCAAGGTCCAAACATGTCATATTTTATATCAATGTAAAGATCAAAACATCATCTAAAACTTTCTTGAAGAACTTAATTACAAATTTAACCTCTAACTCGGTCAGTTTTCAAATCAAAGTTTCTGCCAGATAATCAGTCAATCTACACAACAATCAACTTCACAATGTCATATCGTCCAATTCTCACATCCAAAAATTACATACGATACATCATTTTCAAGCTAGTCAAATTCTCTAAAACTTTCATGAAGATCATGTAATCCAATTCAGACTAAAACAGTCCAGAAATCACCTCAAAACATAGTATACACAATCCTACATTTTCAAAATCAAAACAAATAACACTTAACTTCGAAAAATCATATCTTCCTCTCCCAATATCGAAAAATTGCATACTTTATGGCGACAAAAAGCTCTCAACAGACACTACAAATTTCATGTAGATCATGTTCTCAAATTTTGCCCAAATCAAAAAGTCAACTCTCAATGCCAAAAAGTCAAACTTTCTAATTCCTTCAAACTTTTATACTTTGTCTCTTTATTTCTTGATTTTCATAACCATAACTAATCTACTCAAATCTCAAAGCCATAAAAAAACATCCATAACAAAGTTCCTATACAAAGACACTCTTTTCATTTCATTTTAATATTTCTAATTTCCACTAAAAGTTCGGGGTTCAACACGTTTTACCTCACTACCATCCATATTCAAAGCGACCACTAATGCATCATCATGAGGACAGCTAACGCCATCCAGATCAGATTCGTCAAACGAGATCACTTCACCAGTTTGTTTCTTTTTCTTTGCTGATAATTCTTAAGCAATCTGCTTGGCATACCTCTGCCTTCCTCTAACGGTGGACCCTCCTGCTGCACTACCACCAAAATCATGTGTATTACCCTAACCGGTCGGTCATCCTGCTATCTGACATTTCAGTCACCTCTAGCCTTGGACTGTCCTCTCGTGTCGCGTCGGTCGTCCGTATTCCTATTCTGCTCCCTCCATCATTCGTGTCATATTGTTTCCAAGGCTTTTGTCAGTTGTCAGTCCGACCACCCCTACCTTCATTACCCCGTTTGGCATGTTTTCCATACTTCAAAAATCTACCTAGCCGTCCCCTTTGGATAAGGAGCTCGATTTCTCACTTTGAGTCCCAACAATCCTCCGTGTCGTGACCTACATCTCTATAGAAATGATAGTATAAAGTAGAATCCCATTTTTTTAGGGGAGTTTTCAACTTATTAGGTTCTCGGAGGGATTCCCCTTTAGCTCTCATGACCTCCAATACTTCCGCATACCGCCTGCTGAGCGGGGTGAAGGATTCGCGTCACTGATCCTGTCGGTCAATCGGCTTTCTCCAGCTAGACTGATCCTTCTGTCGCTTGCGTGAATCATCTGCTCTGCCACTCGGCCAGCGATCATCTGCTCTACGTTTTGTGTTTTTCAACACTTCCTCGAGCTGGATATATTTATCCGCCTAATTTCTTATCTCTTGAATAGACTAGGGCTGATCGAGGGCCAATGACTTCTTGAATTCTTCATCTCTCGTGTTACTCATAAAGGCAACTAACATGGACTAGCAGGTGAGATCAGGGACTTCAATAGCTTCATTGTTAAACCAAGTGATGAACTCCCGTAAACTTTCGTTCCTTCCTTCGGTCAACTACATCACTTCCAAGGCAGTCTTCTGTGGCTGTTTACTAGTAGCAAACTGGTTGAGAAACAACAACTTCAAATCCTCAAAACAACTGATACAGCACGGGGGCAAACTGTTGAACCATCGTCGAGCTCCTTCTTGAAAGGCTGTACAGAAAGCCTTACATTGAATAGCATCGGGAATACAATGCAGGTTCATCATCGATTGGAAGTGCTGAAGATAGTCGAGGGGATCGGTCTTTCCTGTATATTTTTCAGGCATTGGTATCTTAGTACTGACTGTTGAAAGGTTATCCAGGATCTTAGGAATGAAAGGAGAGCGGTATTGTGTGGATGGCTGATCCGGACGGGAATTCATGGCCATATTGATTCGGTCGTCCATAATTTTTTCAAGAGATTCAGCCGAGTGGTGATCGGGCATCATGCCTATCTGCCGAGCGGGGTTTTGTTGTTGTTTCGTCTGAGATCGTAAGATTTGGCGAATCAGTAGATCGGCCGCTTCCTCTATTTGTCTTTGGGTGAGGGAGATTTGTTGTAGTGCAGGAGGGTTCATGTTGAGAGGGTGTTGGATGTGAGGATGTGAATTGTTTCCAGCATTGTCCTCTAGGGCTACGCTCTGCGCTTTTTGATCTCGGTTTTGGGATTATTGTGGTTGATCATTTAGATGTGAATATTGCGTTTGATTATTTGGGTTTTGAGGGGGGTAGCTCATCTGCGCTGGGGTTTTGGATAATGGGTGGAGGATGGGTCTGGGGATCATGATGCATCGGTGGAAGGGTAGCAGGTAATCGCAAGCCCATTCGTTGTAGCGCAAGTGCCCCGATGGCGGCTACATTAGGATTTGTTACCGTCGCCTAACTGATCTGTGTGCTTCTAGACGTGGTGCCCTGACGCCCGACCCCACAGTGGGCGCCAACTGGTTCTGTCTGATTTTGGTGGAGCTGGACGCTACTGTTTGGATCCATGAATTTGTTTAGCTCCAGCTAGGAAATACCTGTAAAATAGTAAAAGACACACCAAGGGTTGACTACCGGTAGGCCCCTCCGACACTCAAGTTAGTCTTTTTGTGAGGGTTTTTGGTGGCTGTAAATAGAGAATGTTAGGGTTCTAGAGTCGTACCTCTATCATGATGAGGTAATGAACTTATATAGTGATTACCTGTAGGAGTTAGGTCAATATCTGGGAATGGGCCAATCGGCCCATGTGCCGTTTTGAGGTTAGGCTTGGGCCTAGCATGACCGACCCAACCAACTGTAAATGATCGTGTATCTTCAAGTTACTTCAAATCTTTGTTTCATGCCCCGATTTCATCCTAATTCTTCTCCTTTATGTCTAAGAAGGCAGTTATCACCTATAAATGCACTTAAAGTGAATTAAGTACCAAAAATACTATAAGACTATTAAATATCAAGCAAAGCACATTAAATATAGGTATATAATTATAGCCAAATAATCATTTATCAGTTATCTTTAACATGTAGAAAATTACTTATATTTTCAACACAAGGCTAATCTCTATCATCTCTAACTAATTAAGCCATAATTTTCACTTATGTTAGTTTTTGCCCTTGCAATCAATTAGTTTGCTGCAATTTTATATACGAAATTATTATTTTAAATAATAAAGACATTTTTATCTTTATATATTTTTTCAATTACATTTGATGTTTTAATAATAAAGGAAAAATCCCTAGACTAATTACTATTTAATTAAAATTATAATGAGATCATAATTATGTGATTTAATTTTCATTTATGTATGGTAATGTTGTCCCCTACAACCAAATATAAAAAGAAACCAACTTCTTGCAACACAAATTAATGTAGTAATGAAAAGTAGGGTTCGTTCCCACGAAGAATCTATTGGTAAATATTATATGAGTTGAAAACTAAAACAAATTGGGGGGGTTGAATTGACGTGATTTAAAGAAATTAAAAATGACAAAATTTGAAATAAACAAAAACATTTAGATTTAGAAAATTAACAACGAACCTTAATTTTGGGTCACCTACGTTATCAAACTAATATGGATCATCGATATAGAATTAAGTCTATTAACAAATACTCATTGAGTGATGTTCTCTCTTAAGATTAAATGAATAGAAATATGTGTTCTAATCACTCTTATTAACCAACAACTTAGATACGATCTTAAGTTTGATTAATTAATAACTTTAAGAACCAAGAGAACCAGTGAGCAAGACAATACACTTATGATATGTATTTAATCTAGATAAGTATCTTTTCTATAATTTCCAATCCCTAACGTAAAGATGGTAATCCTAATTGCCACTTTGGATTAGCAAAACTGAACGTCAAATTCTACCAATCTGGTTGTAAATTAAATCAATCAATTCCTAGTTGCGCACCTTAGAGATCAATCAATTCAATCATAAAAAACAATTTGGAAGACACTTAATATTCATCAATGAAATAAATTTTATTAAGAAAATCTCACATATACTAGAAGATAACGTGGTTCCCTTCAACCAAGAAGAAGAATTTAGTTACTCATAATAGACATAAAATCCAAAAGAAGAATAGCAAAACACATAGTCTTCATATCCTCTAACCCAAAAAAATAGCAGAAAATGTAAAAATGATCTAACTAGAAGTGTCCTATCTTCCCTTTTATCATTATCTTTATCAAATACACTCCCCACATAATCAGACAGCAGATTCCTACCTAAAAGACAACAACTTGATTCCCTAAATAATAAAAATCCTAAATGTATCGAATCTGTATTCAAATTAGATTCTACAGATAAATTTTCCCTTTGCACGTGCTTACGCTTAATCAAAAACTTTTCTACCAGCTGGGAATTCGAATTGTCTTTGCTTTCCTTACATCTTTTTGATTCAATTTCATCTGCCATGTGTTGAAAACCATATGAGAATACTTAAGAAACAAGTTCATTAATTTTAAATAAAAATTTCAACACATTAAAGAGATTTATATCCAAAGTTAAGACATAAATAACAACTTATCAAATTCTACCACACCAATCTTTTACTCGTCTTCGACAAACTATATTTACAATCAATTAGCCAACTAATCAACTTCCTTTATTCCAAGTCTCACAATAGTAAATGGTGCACACTTCGAGAGTCAAACAATTTGTCACCAATAAATATAACAAAGTTAACCATTCAAGTAATATAAACAAAGTCAATTTAAAGCAATCATATTTACAAAACTAGCACATAATTATAGCAAACTCTCACAGATTAGATTTCACTCAAATCACTCAAGTGTTTGTTAGTTCAGTATTTCACTCAAATTCTTCTAATGCAAATATTCTACCATATGTTTGCTTTTTCACCAACTTTTCACCACTTGAAATACAAACATGCACAAATCAAAAGGACTTTATTCAGGGTTGTATTGGGCTATAGGTAAAGGTAAGGATTGATAAATGGAAAAGGGAAAAAATCATAAATGTTAGCAAAGCACCTAACCACTTGTTGAGACACAAATTCGGTCACAAAGGAGTCAACAATGTCATTTCGTAGAGATAGATTACTCCATAACTTGTTTTTCACTACTGCATTATTTTTTCTTTTTCTTTTCTTTTCTTTCTTTTTTTCATCAATGTACTGATATTTAAAGACAACAGTATAATACACAATTCAAATCTAATTCTCTTCAATTTCCTGTCATCCTTTTCTTTTCCTTGCTTTCCATATCTCTCTAAATAAGTTTGACATAAATTGTGGTTAGAATGCCTACTTACATTTATGATGGGTAAAGATATGAGAGGTTTTAGTTGTTTATTGTGGGTTTATCAATAAAAAGGGTTCACCTCAAAAAGTTTAACAAAGGATATTGAATTAGGTTGGCTTTTTAAGCTAAAGGGTTAAAATTTAGATGGCCTTTATCATTTTTATGCGCGCATATATATATGTGGTCTCAAGTCAATTCCAAGCAAGTTCTAGAGAAAAGTTCACCTTAGACGTTAATCACACATCAAAGAAATACATATTGATTTTAGGCCCAAAAACTCACAGGTTAATGCAATTCACCACAATTCACCACAATTATACACCATGTTTAATCATATGATTGTCAAAACTTGACAAGTGTATACACTTGATTTCTTAGCTAAATGGCATCTATTGTCCTAAAATAAATTTAACTTAAGTTATATGTACTACTTAAGTCACTAAAAATGGAAGTCTAGAAAGTGTTAAAGTTGGCTAATTAATTGCAAATAAGTCAATAAGCTTTCAAAAATTTTCAACAAAGATTCCTAACTACCAGTTATATGGAATATACCCCATCCCCACACCTAATTCATACATTGTCCCCATTGTAATGACATAAGATAAAAGAAGCGAAAATAGACAAGAAGAGAGAAAAGAGAGCTTTTCTATTAGTTGAGCACTGAAATCATAGGATTGGTGGGTAAAGAGGTTCGAATCCTTAATTGCCCAATATGCTATCAAATTGTGCTCCACTCGGTGCATTTGACATTCAAGACGAGCTAAACGAGCGTCAAAATTGGCTTGGGGATGTTGGCTACTACTCGGTGTCTTTATGACAACCCGACTCTTTGTGGTTTCATGTGGGTTGGAAGGGATAATTGGACCTAGATTAGTGAAGGATATCCTTTCATGACTCATGTCCGTAATTCCCATCCTGTACAAACATTTTATATCCAAAGGTTCTATGGCACATGCCACAATCATGTCAGTATTGTCGGGGTCTAATAAATCCAAATTAACGACCAATTAAGTGATGTAGGACCCTAATATTAGTGGTTTGGATACCACAGGGACATCCTCTCTTTTATAAGGAGGGACGTATCATTCAACGATAGAAGAAGTAACTGGAAGGCCACTGCATTCTCTAACTTCTATTGTATTAGGAGCAAGATGCCCCTCGAGTCTTTTGGAGATTTTCTTTGCTAAATCACGCAAATTATTCCCAGCAAATTGTATTAAAGTAACAAATAGTTTGTCAAACTTTTATATCAATATTTGGATTACATCAGTCGTAGAGGCAATATTAGACTTCAATTCTGGAATTTCATTTGTTCAAATAACGTCTGTACAACAAGAAAGTTATATGAAAGTGAGGGTGCTTCTCAAGATTCTTAAGCATCTGGGACACAAAGCCTTCATTCTCTATGATTGTAAAGACTTCTTTCTTTAAAGTTGGAGGCAAAGCAATTTCTTTTCCATTTTGTGTCCACAACATCACAAGTCTTATTAGGTGTGTCAAATTGTTTGGTGTTAATCTATAATTCGGGCATGTATGGTGTTAATATGTAATTCAGGTATGCTAGAGAAGAATTTTCTCATAATTTAAACCTAATTTCTTATCAACAATGTAATTGGACTTCGAAAAACTTTGAAGATTTAATTCTAAGCTACCAAAATACTGAAATTTGTAGGGAAATGAAGATGATTTGATTTAAGAAACAAGAAAAAAAAAACAAGGTACAAAGGAAATTTGAAATAAAAACATGAATAAACAATGGAAAGAAAGTTGGAAGATAGTAGTAAGATGCTTTTGGAGTTGTCTTCTTCTATAAGACTGTCTAGAGTTCTGTTTATGGTGCCCATCCTCTTTATTGTTCAAGTGTTATTGACCACTTGCCACTATATCCTTAACTTCCATATCCGCATTAAGTAACTTCTAAAAAATTTAGCTATGCATTTGTTAACTACCTCCCACCATTTCCTCAACTTTCATATCCTAAACTTCCACAAATTCAGCACTTTTCTTCGTACGTCCCTGATTTTTTGTTGCCCGCAAAGTCCTCAACTAAACATTTATTGCACTACTATTTCTAGGCTACTTTTTAGCCAAATAGACTAATTTATTTTAAGCTATCAATACAAATAATAAAATTTTGTCATTTTTATAAATCATAAAAATTAGAAAAAATAAAAAAGAAATTAAAAATCCAATAAGCCTATTTCTTAATTGAATTATGAATATGAAAAAATAAAAATTGCAATAAACCAAATAAGACCTTTTAAAATTTTTATAAAGGTACGTATTGCTGATTTTAGTACAAGCAAAATTTGTAATTTTCTTATTTTAGAAAAGTGGTCATTTATGTATTAAATCATGAATTATTAATGCTTACATCTCTATATTTTAACATTTCCATTTTCCATCTTATTTTTTCAAAGATTTAACACTATTTATACATTGAGTATCTTGTTTTATGTTTAAGTAAAAAAGAATCATATCTTATTCGTCATCCCATATATACTTAGTTAAGTATCCTATTGAAGTCAATTCCTATTTATTGCTGCAAATACGTTATTTTTTTGGTTATGAATCTTGAATTTAACTAGTAATTACATTTTAACTTGAATATTATTTTTTAAAACTCATTTTGACATTAAGCAAAGTTTTCGTAAAATTTTTTATTACAAGAAAGAAGGATCGAGTATATTGTAGATTAAAATCATCATATACATTAACTTGACACGGGATTTACGTTAAGCCTTTTAACACACGGAGTTTTCAGGGATTCAAATCAAACCCAATAACTGGCAGTTGTTGCGCTTGTAACTCACTGAGTACCAGTGGTCGCAATCATAACTTTCATCTCGACTGATGTCTGCATAGTTGATTCCAATTCCAATCTTGGGAATTGATCGTTAAGACTTCGGTTTCTTTTTTTTTTTTTAATTTTGACGTAAGAGTTCCAACCATTAGCTAATTTATTTCTTTGAATTATTTAGAGAACATAAGTCAGCTAAAGGATAATGTAAACACGACCTAAATACTAAATAAATTTATATTGGCCATCGCCGTGATTTTTCTGGTGTGCCATGCCAATCAAACCATAAATTGTAATATTCGTTTGGAATAAAAAACTGAGATTCAATGCATGTTTAAAAGTTAAATCACGAGGAATGTCGTAAAAAAGGTTACGCGAATGACACAGGCTGAGAAGCGCGTTTCAAAGATGGGTGTGACAGTTATAAGCTAAAAAATTCATTTAAATATAATAATAATAATAAAATGGACGTAATAACTTAAAAATAGATATAATTAATATAATTATAATAATTAATTAAAAAAAGAAATAATTAATATTATCAATAATAATAATTAGTTTTTTAAAAATATCAAAAAATAAAAATTTATTATATTTTAGTTAATTATATTATAATTAATTAATTACATTTTATGTTTTAATTAACTATAGTTTAATTATATTAATTAAAAAATAAAAAATTATTTTTTGCAGAAATCAAAATTCCTCTCACACGTGAGGCCATGAACTATTATCTAAAATTGTGGTATAAAAAACTATCCTACATTCCAACTATTCATAATGAATAACCAACTACTATCATTTATTCCTTTTCGTACCTCTTAACCAATAACCCCAATGCTTCCTGCGACATACAGGTTTCAATCCCCAACTCGCGTGCTCCAAGGACACGCGCCCAGAGCACTCTTCGATCAGTGTTATTTATCTGTTTCCGTTTATCTTCTTTAGCGTTTCATAGTCATCATAGTCATACATACTAACGGTTCCTCTCTCATCCACGCTTGAGAATGAGATGGACAAGAAAAGTCGAACAACAATTATAGGTCCCAGAAAGTAGGAATTATAAGCAAACCAGAATTCGTAATGGAGTTGTTTATTGCAGTTGGTCCCTATGCTATGCATTGAGTGACTGATGGGTTGCGTCTACTCTAGAGTTTGTATAGGCGAGGTTTGTGTCCCCAGAGACCCCAAAATCAGACAGCACCACGACCCGTGCCGCCAAACCGACCCTCCCGTTTTCTCTCCAACCGAACCAGAACCCGAACGAGAACAAACCCACAACCACGACCGCGAACGCGAACCCGGCATTACCCGACTCTCCAGAGTCTCATCTCAGTTCCTCCCGTCGGAAGGTTCTAGAACAATCAGAATCCCATCCGGTAACTATGAGTTGAAGTACTCTTACCTCTCTCAACGAGGCTACTATCCCGATGCCTTGGACAAGGCCAATCAGGACAGTTTCTGCATCCACTCACCGTTCGGCACAAGCTACAACGATCACTTCTTCGGCGTCTTCGATGGACATGGAGAATTCGGAGCGCAATGTTCCCAATTCGCGAACCGAAAGCTGTGCGAGAATCTGTTGAGAAGCAGCAAGTTTAAGGTCGATGCTGTGGAAGCCTGTCACTCCGCGTTTTTGACCACCGACTCGCAGCTTCACGCTGACAGTTTGGACGATTCCATGAGCGGGACGACGGCGATTACGGTTCTGGTCCGTGGACGTACGATATACGTTTCGAATTGCGGCGACTCTAGAGCGGTGATTGGGGAGAGGAGAGGAGAGGAGATCGTGGCCGTTGATCTGTCGATAGATCAGACGCCTTATAGGACGGATGAGTTGAAGAGAGTGAAGCTGTGTGGGGCTAGAGTGCTGACGTTGGATCAGATAGAGGGGTTGAAGAATCCAGAAGTGCAGTGTTGGGGAACCGAGGAGAGTGATGATGGTGATCCTCCGAGATTGTGGGTCCCAAATGGGATGTTCCCCGGGACTGCGTTTACTAGGAGTATTGGGGATTCGATTGCCAAGACGATTGGGGTCGTGGCCAATCCTGAATTTTCTGTTTTGGATCTCACTGCACAACATCCTTTCTTTGTGCTTGCCAGTGATGGAGTCTTCGAGTTTCTTTCTAGCCAAAGCGTGGTTGACATGGTAAGGTATCTTTTTCTTTAACTTATTTTCCAAGTATAAGAATATAAGTGTTTCTATTATTGGAGGAAGTTGTAGCAACTGATTTTACATTTAGTGATGGTTGGAATTGGTGTCATTAAAAAGCTATGTGCAATGAAATTAATTAAGCAAAATGGGAATATATGCAAAGTGGTCGTTGCTGTCTAGGTTTTTCCGTGATTTTTGTCATTCAATACCTCGAGAGGCCACCATCAATTGCTCATCGGTATTTTTTTTTTCTGAAGGTTGATACAACTAGCAGAAACCCATAATTATTGAATAACATTTGGGAAAGAACAAAAAACAAACTTTTCCATAGAAGATATAGTCAATGTGTCATCCTGATGCAATACTTTGCATTTCAATATCTCACTATTTTGCTAATCTTCCTGTTCTGTATGTCATCCTACCTTAGTTTCTCAGGAAATATTATCACTATACATGTTTGTTTTATCATTCTAGGTTGCAAAATACAAAGATCCACGTGATGCGTGTGCTGCAATTGTTGCTGAATCTTATCGACTTTGGCTTCAGTATGAAACTCGGACGGATGATATCACTGTGATTGTTGTTCATATTAATGGTCTAACTGATGTAAGTGGAGTAGTTGCTTTTTTCAGTTTAATTTTTCCTAGTATAGTTTCTTCATGATCCCTTTGTTTCAACTAACTGATTCACAAACTTTTTTTCTTTTGATTCTGATTGTCAGAGTGCTGATGGACCATTAACAAGTGTAAGTGCTGTCTTACCATCTCCTACTCCTCAAGTTGTAGAAAGGACAGGATCAGAATCTCCTTCAATGTCTTACTGGAACCCCAAGAGCCATCACACAAGGCATGATTTATCAAGGGCACGTCTTCGAGCTCTTGAAAATTCGCTAGAGAAAGGCCAACTTAGGGTTCCTCCATCTCCAGCCCATAGGAAAACTTGGGAAGAAGAAGTAAAAACTCTCTTATATACTTTTTGCCTTCTCATTAGGCAATATTTTCAGAAAAAGTCTCATCATAATTTTGCAACCAAACAAATGCATTTCAAAGATGATGGTTTAATTTCTGCTTTGATGCATAAAGCTACTGCTTAGAATTTTTGAGTTTGCCTCGTTATTAAAGCACCAAAACTTGTTTGCTGAGAAATGTTTCAACAATCTTCACCGCACTCAACATTTGTAGGCCCTTTCTTTTGTACCAAAATTTTGCTTCTTATATTCTTCAGGCACACATTGAAAGGGCTTTGCATGACCATTTCCTCTTCAGAAAGCTTACTGACACTCAGTGTCATGTTTTGTTGGATTGTATGAAAAGAGTTGATGTCCAGCCGGGAGAAATTGTTGTTAAGCAGGTTAGTTCATCTTTCATTTTCCATTTCTAACTTTACTGGTCTACTTCCTCACTGGTAGGCAATAGGCTTGGTTCATGAACTGAGATCAACCTCTGCATTTGAGGCATTTAGGTGGTCAACACAACTTTTCATTTGCAGATCAATGGGTGGTAGCATTGCTAGTCTTCTTTTTGTTTTTCTTTACTTTCTATGCACGTAAAGCATCGTAAGGTAGGAATGTACCACTTATATTATGTTCACATAATGAAAACTCGCTACTGGACGTAAATATCATATGCAGAAAACAAAACTGCTTCTGTTAATAGGTGGATATCTCACTGCAATTCTGGTTGTGTAATGATGATCACAATTGGCAGGGTGGTGAAGGTGATTGCTTTTATGTGGTTGGCAATGGAGAGTTTGAAGTCTTGGCAACTCAGGTTTGAATTTATGGTACTCTCTTAAGTTGTCATTTGTGCTCTCATTCCTCCCTGAGGACAAAAGCTTGGTTGCTTACTGGAGTTTCTGTTCTGTTGTAGGAAGGTAAAAATGGAGAGGTGCTTAGGGTTTTACAACTCTACACGGCGGAAAAGTTATCATCC
Source organism: Erythroxylum orinocense (assembly GCA_025531955.1). Lineage (NCBI taxonomy): Eukaryota > Viridiplantae > Streptophyta > Magnoliopsida > Malpighiales > Erythroxylaceae > Erythroxylum > Erythroxylum orinocense. The sequence continues at coordinate 9,852,103 of JANZLX010000212.1, forward strand.
TTTGGAGAATTGGCACTGATGTAAGCCATACTCTCAGTATATTAATGCTCCTTCAAATTGTTAAAGAAATCCTTCGAGTGATATATTTAATTTTGAATTGTGCTTTACGTTAAACTATTAATTGGAAAGGTACTTAAACAATTGGTATTAAATCACTAGAATGCTATGCCGATATGAATTTAAAGTATTATGTACACTGGCAATGATTTAGCACTTGCCAGTTGAGAGTAAAGTGTGCACGGTTCCCCAGTGTAGATGAATGAGACTTGATGAAATTATATGGTGTTCAATTCTCTGTTTTCTGAATTCTGTGTAGAGATAATAAATTTGTTACCATTCAGTCAACCCTTTTAATACATTTTGTTAATCGAAGAGGCCAACGTTATTTCTAATTGACATTTTGAAAGTTTTTACTAGCACTTCATTTTAATAGGGGGATGTGTGGTTGTTTACTGTTATTGGACATGGTTTTAGCGCCTTCTTTCCACTCCATGGTTCTTTTTCATGTTGGTGTATGAAATATAGGTATAATAAACCACTCCAGGCATCTGTTCGTGCTGTAACAAATGGAACACTGTGGGCATTGAAAAGAGAGGACTTTCGAGGAATTTTGATGTCTGAATTTTCTAATTTGCAATCCCTGAAACTGCTGCGCTCTGTGGATCTTCTTTCAAGATTGACAATCTTGCAGTTGAGTCACATTGCAGATTCGCTCTCTGAAGTTTCCTTTGAAGATGGACAGATAATTATTGATGAGGTAATTTTGGTTGCTAAAAGAATCTGATTCTCTTACTATTGTTTTATGCTTTATCCCACTGTATGCCTTTTGCAGAATGATGGAATCTCTGCATTATATATAGTTCAGAAGGGACAAGTGAAGATTACTTTTGATTCCGAGCTGTTGAGTAGACCAAATGCTGGAAGTTTGAAGTCCAATAGTGAGAATGATGACCATAATCTACAGGGTGGGAGGCTTTTGTTGGACAAGACAGAAGGAAGCTATTTTGGTGAATGGGCACTATTAGGTGAACATATTGGTTCCATAAGAGCAATTGCTGTTGGTCACTGCATATGTTCTGTCTTAACTAAGGAGAAGTTTGATTCAGTTGTTGGGCCCCTGACAAAGCTTTCACTGGATGATGAAAAGTATGCTATTTTCTTCTACATGAGGAAATTTTCCAGTAACCTTTTTAACTTATCTTTTGATCTACTGGGGACCAATTATGACACAGTGGGTGACTATTTCTCATGCCCACAAGTTCCCTCTTGGAAGTTTTAAATTTTTGAATATTAGCACTAAATGATATTACGATTTTGCTTTGCGAAATCGCATCTCATGTCTGTCACCATTTCAAATTATTCAGGTCTAGGGCTTCAACAGATCTTTCCAAGGAATATGCTGAAAGTACTAGTATTTCAGCTCCTTTAAAAGTTCACTTCTCTGAATTGGTTAGGAGCACTCTCTTGTCTTTACTATCTTGCATAATGGTAAAGGTGATTATTTCTCATTAAGTGGATAAAATTTGTTTACAGGAGTGGAGGGGCTGTTTATATTCTACAGACTGCAGTGAGATTGGGCTTGTATATCTGAGGGACTCCGGTTGGTCTCATTATTTAAGTGACTTTTGTTCCTCTGACCAACTCCTCCCTACTTGTTGGCATACTGCACAGATGATATTTTATTAATTGATTAGTCTCATTATAATATGTACATATGTATTGCTGGGGTAGGATCGATTATATCATATTCTATGCAAATGATAACAAGTACTAATTTTGTTCGTTTTAGGAAATTTGCATAGTCTGAAAAGGTTCTCCAAGCAGAAGGTCAAGAGGCTGGGAAAGGAGGCACAAGTCTTGAGGGAGAAAAATCTGATGAAGAACATGAGCCCCTCAGCTTGTGTGCCACAGGTTCTGTGTAGTTGTGCTGATGAAACATATGCAGGCATATTGCTAAATGCGTGCATTGCTTGTCCTTTGGCATCAATCCTTCATGCAGCACTTGATGAACTATCTGCAAGGTTTTGTGCTGCTTCTGTGGTTGTTGCATTAGAAGATTTACACAAGGTTTATGTTTATACATGTCTCCTTTCCCATCTTTACTTTTAACGTTTGCATTCCAAGTTAATCTCTGTATCTGTTTATTTATTTTGATTTCAGAATGAGGTTCTTTATAGGGGTGTGTCTCCTGATGTTTTGATGTTGGATCAAACTGGACGCATACAGGTTGGTTCTGCTTCGATTTCATGTTTATGGAAGTCCAAATTAGTGGGATCTTAGCATAGTATATAGTTTAACATGCGATTTACTTGTCTTTATACACAAGGTTCTCCATGCATGTGGCCTATGCATGATAGTTTGCTTAATTTTTATTTATTCTTCTGTAGCTAGTGGACTTCAGGTTCAGCAAGGAATTGTCCGGAGATAGGACTTTCACAATTTGTGGAATGGCAGATTCATTAGCTCCAGAAATAATCCAGGGCAAGGGACATGATCTCACTGCTGACTGGTACTACATCTGTCTTGTTCAACTAAATTTTACTTGTCATTCATATGGATAGTTGCTTATAGAGCGTTGGAAGTCTAGTGGATCCTTAGCTGCTAAGAAATTGACATCCTTATCCATATAAAATGAGAACTGGGGAGGTAAGGCCATAACAACTAACAATAAGCAATTGTATATTTTCCACTAGTATTATTGTTGAAGGTAGTTGGTTATGTGCTATCACTTATGGTATGGGCAAAAAGTGTATTTCTGACCCTAAGATTTTTATCAAAATACACCCTAATGTTTTGGAGTGTTCAAAATAAACCTTAATGTTTACAAAATGTTTAAATTGGACCTTGAGTAGACAAAAAATTGGATGGAGTTAAGTCCCCATATGTTATGTGCCATCTAACAGTATCGCGGGTTTGAGTTTAGAAATGGCACAGTCACTTGCGTCCATTAAACTCAAAGCTCGACTCTTTTATGTGTTCTGTGTAATTCACAAGCCTTTTTTATGTGCTTGTCAATTGAATCAATAACTTCAATGCATTATATTTGTACTTTATGAATGGTCAGCTCAAAGAGAAAAACTTTTTAACTTTTCTTGTATAAGAAACTATAGAAATTGAGAGAGAGAGAGAGAGAGAGAGAGAGTTTAGAGTTCCATGTTTTGACCATCCATTGCTTTCTTTCTCTTGTCCGCTAGCAGAGTTAGACAAATTATTTGTTAGTGATTGCTTTTGTTGCTTTTTGATACAACCAAGCTGTACGCACAAAATATTCAGGTAAGATAAAGAAGGAAGGAGGAACTGGGGAAATGAAGGTTAGACGGGGATGGTAATATTGATATCAGCTAGAAAATATTACGAAATAAGGACCCAACAGCAAGTGGAGAGGCTGCATTTTCTCCCTGACAAAAATGTCACCTAAATCTTAACTCTTTCTATCTTATCAGCCCCTCTATATGCTCCTATTCTCATTCTGTTACATCCAACTTCCCCTCAATTCCTTTACTACAACCTGCTAAGTAACAGAAACGTCACACAGACCTCGCACACAGAAATGTGAAAAAATAGACCAACACATAAACAACTAAAGAACCAGCCCAATACCCTTATGTAAATTATTCAAGCCAGGTTCTATTGAGTCGATTTCAGCCTATCCACGGAGAGCTTCAAGCCTTTATTACCTTTTCTTTTGTAAACCATCTTAAAAGTGGGTTTAACACTCTCTTTTGTTATTTTCCTTGAAGATATTGGAATTGTAGAGATTGACTTGGTAGTGTCAGAGAAGAGTTATACAGGTTGGTTCTAAATAGAAGTGAATAAAAGCTTGCATTTAGGGTTTAAAGTTGGGTGGTATTTTTTCATGGCAAATAAGATAAACAAAGAATATGCATTAGAGATTCAGTTCTCATGAAACATGTTGGATAAACGAAACATTGTGGCGTTCACCTATGGTTGTTGCTGTTTGAACCCACATTTGGGAATTGGCAGTGTTAGGGATGTTTTTGGAAGGAACATCAATGGCAGGAGCAACTGGATCGATGGTGGAGATGGGAGTGGCGGTGAAGGTGCAGCAAGCAGTAGATTGTAAGATGGGTTAATTAGGGGTTTTCGATTGAATTTAAGTGAATTGTGATTAATAAGATTATGTAGGTTAATTTATATTTATTAGTTCAATTGTAATATAGTTAAATATAAAAAGAATTAAAAAACTTAAAATTAATTTAAGACTATTTAAAAAGTGGGTCTGTTATGCCACATGTATGCTACATGATGAGACCCACGCTATTAATAAAAAATAATAAATTTATATCACGTTGATATGATATATAATGGACAAAACTTAATTTTGTCCAAATTTTCGTTCATTAAGGATTTAATTTGAACATTTTTCACATATTAAAATTATTTTAAACATTTCAAAATGATAGGGTCTAATTTGTATTTTGGTGAAAATTTTAAGGTTAAAAGTATATTTTAAGGCCTATTGTATAGATATAAAGTAGTTATGTGAATATTCTAGTTTCTTTGACACAATTACCCAACATTAATATGAGAATCATGTCGTCATGCTCAAATGTTATAGAAGATTAATTCATCTCCACCAACGGAAGGGCTTATTACTTTCAAAAATTGTGCTTCCTCTCTTTGTTGTAACATTAATTTTTAATTAATGTCTAATGGGTGAGTGCCCATGAATAAAATATTTTACCATATCAGGCGATACCGATTGTACCAGTCCAAAAAAAAAAAAAAACTAAAGGAGACCTGTGTATTAGGTTTTGGTATTGTCCAATATCTATGGATAACCAAAATATTGATTAAATACTGGCCGGAATTATAATTCTTAGCAAAGTTCCTAGGATTAAATTAAAAAAAACTTAAAGTTTCTCCTAAATGGAATAATAATTATCTATACATAAAAAAGATGACTTTTTAAAATCATCTACAATTTATTTTCTAAATAATAAAGATACAAAAAAGAATTTATTAAATAATTTTTTTGTATTTAGACTTATATTAGTTTAACTTAAATATATTAATTTTTTAAAATTAAATTCACTTATTATGAATATTCTTTTTACTTGGTATTATTCTTAGTTTTGTATATGTATGAGAATTAAGCGACCTTTTTCTTATATTAGTTATTGTGGTTATTGCTTATATTAGAAATATATGAAAATAATATCAATAGGAATAAATATTATATCAAATGTATATTATTATGATTTCTTTAGAGAAGATTGAAGTGAATTTAAACAGTAAAATATATTGAAAAGTCATTTTGTAATTTTAAAAATTATTCGAAAGAGTAACTAGTATTACTGGTATACGGTATCGTACTAAAATTAAATTTTGTATGATGTTCATATCATTGGTTAGTGCTCCAAAGTGGAAACTAACGTCCATTGATTTGATCATCATAAGTTAGTCAAGGATTGGGAGAAATAATCAATTCCCAGTTTATGAATCTCGTGGAGCCTAAAAAAAAAAGGGAGCATGAAGGAGTTGAAATGCTCATTCGTATCGTGGATACATACATATGTATATGATATGTTTTGGGGAAGGATTAATTTAGTTTTGCAAGCTGTAAGCAGGCTTATAGTATTACGTAATTGTCACTTCAATGGCACTGTAAACAAATCAATCTGGTATGCCTTAAAATTGTGGTTTGCTTTAGTCTAATATCCAAAATTTGTCTTCCCTTGGTAATTATAGTTATTTATTTTCTTCATCTGAAGTATACCTAGGTGTCTGAAGAGTCTAAATTATGTTGAAAAATATGTAGGTGGGCATTGGGTGTCTTGATCTATTTTATGCTAGAAGGTGAAATGCCATTTGGTTCATGGAGAGAAAGTGAGCTTGATATTTATGCAAAGATCGCGGGAGGACAGCTGACTATTCACGCTACTTTCAGTCCTGAAGCTGCAGATCTTATAAACAAGGTCTCGTAACTAGTATGTCAAACTTTTAGTTTTGGAAAATTTCCGCATATGCTGACTTATTCTTTATTCTTTTGCATGTGTATAACCTGGTCAGTTACTTGAAGTTGATGAACGGAAAAGGCTAGGATGCTCAGGTCCCGATTCTGTAAAATGTCACCCTTGGTTTAGTGGTGTTGACTGGAAAGGAATTAGAGATAGAAGCTCTCCTGTTCCTCAAGAAATAATCTCTCGTGTTAACCAACATTTGCCAACATTTCATCCTGAGGACTGCACAGCTCCTTTAGCTTCCCCTTGTCAGGATGTTGATCTCAACGTTCCTGAATGGCTTGAAGATTGGTAGATGAATCAAAGATGGGGGTCTTGTGTGTTCCAACTTTTTGCCTTGTGGAACTGTTCTCTCATCAGCGAGAGAGAACTCCAGAGATACGAATTCTGAACACATTTGCATACTGAATTTGCTCGGGACATGAAGTTTTCAGGTAGTGGCTAACCAATTCAATGGAGAGAATAAAAGTCTAAAATTCAAATTCTTGTTCCATTTTTAACCTTTATACATTTGTATATAGGTAAATGTGTAAATGGGTGAGGTTCTATTTTCTTGTTGATTGTGTTTTGTAGACTTCTACGATGTTCTCGGTATGAGGTGCCAAATTTTGCCTTTTTTTTTCTGTAAAAGTAATTTGACTGGGCCTGGCCTATGGAAATAGAGCGCTCGCCATTGTAATTCTTTTTCCAAAGTTGATTTAATATTAGTATGTTTCGTTCCATGTATATTTTCCTCTTCTCATCTTCTGTATTCTATCTAAATGATATCCCCTGGCTGACGACTGTTTTTAGGAAATGGGACTTCTCGCATTTGCATTTTTAGAAGTCAATTTTTGAAAAAAAATTAAAATTAATAAACTTTTCTGTTAAAAATATAAATGACATTATTATTTTTTTTGGACCTTATTCCATGCGTACATCCCATGTGGTAAGACATTAAAAACTAAACTAGAGCATTTTGGCATTTAGCTAAATGATTAATGATGTTATCTAGCCATTTATGCACCGTATCGGCCGGAAAATATTATAAGATAGAATGGTTTAGGAGTTTAAATACCGGACTGTTTAACTTGGTACTGGCCGGTATTTGGAATACTAGGTATATACTGGCCGATATAAAAAATTTAAAAAATACCAGGAGTATTTTTGCAAAAAATGAAAAATTTTAATAATATGTCGTAAAAACAGTCCCTGTTTAGACTATGTTTAATAAAAACATTAGACTTATACTACAACGAAAAGGACATTTGACTACAAAAATATCGTAGCTAAAGGCCCAAAAATTGTCACTAATAGTCATTAGTATCGATTTATAATTATCACCGAAAATGTCACCAAACCTATTCAACTGAAAATTATAGGCGACATTTTTCGCTAATTGTCACTAATAGTTTTTGTCTGCATCTTATTTTCGTAACGAAAAACTATTAGCATTGTTTTCGAAGTCGTCGCCAATATCTTTTGGCTACGCTAAGTTTTCGTATGTAAAAAATATTAGCTAAGTTTCTATAAACGTAGCCAAATATTTTTAGTTTATTAAAAGGTAGCCAAAAAGTTTTAGTTATGTTTCAAATGGTTTTAGCTACGTTTTGTAAAATATAATCAAATTTTAATTTACATTTTAACGAAATGTTATATCATATTGAATTATAATTATTTGTTACATTTTAAATCCATATTATTATATATAATATTTATATTTTTTGTTGTTAGTTTATTATACAAAAATAATTGAAAATTTGAAGCATTGCACATAAAAAATAAAATATCATTAAATTTCTTCGTGTTCAAGATTTTAATTACAACTTTTACAATAATTATATACAAAATAATAAATATAGGGATTAATTTGCATGATATAATACAAATTATTCAGCCCTGTTGCATCTTCTTCTAATTTGTAATATGAGATAAAAGTATTAAATCTAAATTATAATAAAAACATAAATTATAAGAAAAAATTATAAGAGATGTAATTAAGACAATTCATTTTCATCTTCACTGCTTTTATAATTCAGGTCAAGTAATTTTTTAAGGTACTTTTCATGCTTGACCAACCTTTTTTTTTTCAGTATGTTGTAATATAACCTTAAGCGACTTGTTTTCTTCTTCAAGACCTTGAATGTATGTTGATGTTGAAGAGGATGAAACACATGATTTTGGGTCAAACTTAAGACCTGTGATATAATCGAGTCATATATCAAGCATGGTATTGCAAATGTCTTCTATATTTCCCTAGCCATTGATTTTTAACAAATCTTGCATCTTATTCTAAAATTACAAAAATAAAACTAATATTCAATGTAGATATTATTAGTTAGTACTACATAAATAAATAAACTTAAAATTTTAAAAAATTATACTTATGTGGTTATTTTCTATTTCTTCTAACATCCAACCTTGACCTTTCTTATAACAAGTGAGTTTTTATAATGTGATCTTATCACACTCTTATCCATGTAGTTCCTTCTCACTCTGTTTTATTGATACAATTATTGATATAATTATAACTTGTAAACAAAGATCTTACATATTCATTTTGGATGTCAACAAATGATTTGGAGCCTTGATTGTGAGGAGTTTTCATTTTTCCTCTATTGACCTTTATCTTCTCACATTTTTCCTAAATAAAGAAAAAAAAGATAGTCATTAAATCATCTAACAAGATTAATGGAAGCAAATGTGAGGGAAACAAAACAAACCTGAACTTTGGGAGAGGCCCACTAATCAGATAAATTATTCCAATTTTCTGGAGACATCTGTTCGGGAACATGTCTCTTTGCCTCCACATCAGAAGGAAAAGATTTGTAATACTAATCACAACTTATAACGATTATCTCTAGTCCTTTGTTTCAACAATGAAGTCACATAGTTTGAGACATCAGGGTTGTTGATATCGACGATATTCAATTTCATCTCTGAACAATTAGTGAAAGTGTAATTAATCTTAAAATAAGTGAAACAATATTACATATAGTTAAATAAATTGAAAGTTTACCTAAACTTTATCCAAAGCATTTTCAAGCAAGTTGTCTTCTTTTAGGCAAGGTAATTTTGTTCTCACAATAATCCCCACCTCACTTGACAATTTAATAGATTGGATCTTGTCTAGAGGATGACCTTGTGAAGTATCAATATGTACTGACATCTTGCTATTCATTACAAAATTCATTCGTTATAACTCATAAGCTCTAGTTATACCTCTACATCCTTTTCTGATGTTGACCAAATCTTACAAAAAATGAATAATGATAAGAAAATACACATTAAACATGTAAATATATATTTAAGCATAAGTCTATTTGTAGGTATTAAAGATTAACAAACCTGAAGATCCGCCTGTACTAGTTAATTCATTATTGGTTGAGGAAGAATGAGGTTGTTGCTGACTTGCTTCATTGGTGGTTGAGGTCGAATGTTGTTATTGGATAGGAGTTGCTTTGTTGGATCTCGGAAACGGGATCCAACATATTTGGTATCAAAGCAAGAAGAGTTTTTTAGGGAATCTGTATAAGTAGTTGGGTCTCGGAAGATATCCAACCTATTTGGTATCAGAGCAAGAAGAGTTTTTGAGGGAATCTGTATAAGTAGTTGAGTCTCGGAAACGGGATCCAACATGCTTGATCTAGTGGAAGTTACAGATCTCTCTATTCAATAATTTCGATACCTGCCACCATTTTCCTTTTGTTTCTGGCAGGTGTTATTATATGGGATATCTACTAAAAGAAAAGCTTAATTATCACAAATTATGGTATTTATAATCCAGATTCATATATAAGTGTCCTAAGGTTAGTGAAATTAGGATTGCACATGTCATTAGTTTACATGTGACTAGCTTTACTAGGTTTTAAAACTTAATCTTGTCTAACTAGTATGTAACTGGCACTTGAGTCAAGTATGTAACTAATGCCAATTTGCTTTTATTTCTTAATATTTCCTGACCCTAACAAGCTTAACATTGTTCTCCGACATGTTTGATACTAATTCTTCTTTACTTCTTACTTCTTTAATTTTTAACACCTTCAAACTTGAATTGATCTTCAATATCTTCTGCAAAGTTATTGTCCACTATAACTTCCAATTGGCTTCAATTTCTCCTCAATTAGATAACTATGGAGAATGTTACACTCAAATTCAGAATCTCACCTCTAATTATCACCTACAAGTCAATGAAAAAATGAAAAAAAAATCATATAATTAACACAAAATATGCTTTACAAGTGATAAGTTATAAAATAATTTGGCCGTTATGAATATGCAAAATATAAACTTATTATTATATTGCCACATCTTAATATAAATAATACCATAATTCTATATAAGCTTATCATAAGTTTATACAAATAATGCAATGACTTTACATAAAGGATAAATTTATAATATATAAATAAGTAATGCAATTACTTTAATATGTCAATACCACATTTGAGTGCAAATAATATCAAAAATACCATGAATTCATATAAATAAGTAACAACTTTACAACATTTGTCCATATCATAACTTAGAACAAAGAATATCATGATTTCGTACAAACAATATATTGAGTTCATATAAAAAATACCATGACTCTATTAAAAAAATATCATCCTGCTATATAAATAATTCACACCATTATTTTAACATGTCAACATCACATCTTAATATGAACAATATCATGATCCCATATAAACTTTAACATGAATACATATAAAAAAATATCACAAATTTATAAAAAATACTTTAACACTATATAAATAAGTAATACCTTTATTTTAATATATCAATATCCTATACAAGTATAAAGAACATCATGACTTTATAAAACTATAGTATGATTCCATACAAATAATATCATGACTTTGTAAAATAATATCATCAAAATAAATAAATAACACCTTTTCTACCATTTTTCAATGCCATAACTTAGTGTAAAAAATACCATGAATCCATACAAGCAATGTCATGATTACATACAAAAAATTTCATCATACTATATAAGAACATGAAACATTTACTTTAACTTGAAACATTTACTTTAATATGTCAACACCACATCTTAAGTACAAATAATATCATGACTCCAGAAAAACAATACCATGACTTTACACAAATAATGATACAACTTTATACCAAAAATATCATCACAATGTACAAATAACTAAAACTGTTAGGCCCCGATTCCTTTTTCCTTATTAAATAGGTTTGTTTAAATTGTTTGCAATTTGTATTTTCTTTTAGTTAG
>JANZLX010000212.1:9903259-9922368 GCA_025531955.1 Erythroxylum orinocense
AATTAATGGAATAATTAATCTTTAAATTTTTGTAGTTTTTTATTTTTTTCGCTGACAAAAGATATAAATTAAATTAAATACTCAATATCATTTTTTATTGTCTCCTTACAAAATAAATTTATTAAATTGACATTTAATTAATCCCTCAAAATTGACAGCAATAGACAAATTATGGTTAAGATTTAAATTTCATATTATAATTAAAATTATTATAACAATGAATAATTAAACATGTTAAGTTATAAATGAAACATAAAATTAATATTAATATTGGGTACTTCATAAAACAGTAATTATTACTATAGTGTATATGATGACAATGAACGATTAAAATAATGCATAGTTATAAATGACAAATTAAATTCTCAATTAAATAGTAATATCAGTATATTCCATTGTTATTGTTAGCTTGAGCGTGCCCTAAATGAGCAAATTTTTATTTCGCTATTAATGATTATAATATAATAAATTAATTAATTCATTAAACTATAATTTATTTATAAAATGATACAATGAATAGATTCATTAATATTTTGGATTTTTTACTAGTTCACTCATATATTTTCTTTCCTTTTTAAGAATTTTTTTACTTATATATAATTAGTTTGCTGATGATCTTCATTATATATATTTATATTTATATATATTATTATTATTTTCACACCGATTACTTTAAATTTCATTATATATATATTTATATATTTATGTAACTATTATTTTTGTTATACGTTTAGGCCAGGTTGAAAAGTATAGTCATCCTTGTGCTTCTTATAATGTAAATATATGTTTTTTACGACCTTATATATATATATATTGAAAATATTTTTTATATCCAAAGTCGCTACCGTGAAATTTCTTCTAGACATTTGTCAGCCTTAAAGATTTGGTACAGAGGTTATGATTTTCAATCCATCGAAATTTCTTCTCATCAAAGCCTCACAATTATTAGATCGATTTTCTTCCTTTTTTTGCACAGAAACGTCTCAACTCAAAATCTACACTGCGATAAAACAAGTCATAAGACTGAAATGTTGACATTTAAGTGAAATATTATTAAATTAAAATCGTTTAAGTAAATCTTCCTTCGTTAATCTCCGACTCTCATTACACGGCTTGAGATAGCTCACAATACAATGTACCATATCTGAATCTCCATAAGATATATCTGCACGAGAAAAGATCGCAGCTATTTAATGCATTCATTGTTTCTTATTTAAGGGACATGACATTAATTTAAAATGAAATGTTATGTTTTCTTGAATGAAAACAAGAGGCATCCTTTCGGTAAAATTTTGCCAGCTCTCAGTCACTACGTGTTTAGATGGGGGAGCAAGGCTACAAGAAGACTTCTGGAGATCACTGCGTGTTTGTACAAAGATTTTCTGACAATGATTTTATCATATTGTTACTTTATGTGGATGATATGTTAATTGTGGGCAGGAATGCTTCTAGGATTGCTGAGCTGAAGAAAAAGCTAAATAAGTCTTTTGCCATGAAAGACTTGGCTCATGCCAAGCAAATTTTAGGCATGAGAATTACTCGTTGCAGGGATGCCAGGAAGCTGTACTGATCGCAAGAGAAGTACATAAAGAAGGTACTGCAAAGGTTTAGTATGACTGGGGCTAAACCTATTGCTAGTCCACTTGCTCCTCATTTCAAGTTAAGTGTCAACCAGTGTCCTTCTACAGATGAAGAGAAGGAAGAGATCAAGAAAGTTCCATATGCCTCAGCAGTTGGCAGTTTGATGTATGTCATGATGTGTACCAGGCCAGACATTGCTTATGCAGTTGGTACAGTGAGTTGTTTTCTCTCTAATCCAGGTAAAGAGCATTAGAATGCGGTGAAATGGATTGTGAGGTATCTCAGAGGTATAACTGACTTGAGTCTTAGTTTTGGTGGTGATAAGCCTTTGCTAGTTGGTTTTACTGATGCAGACATGGCAGGAGATATTGATTCTCGAAAGTTTATATCAGGTTTCATAATCAAGTTTGCAGGAGGAGCTATAGCATGGCAATCAAGGTTATAGAAGTGTGTTGCTTTGTCAACCACAGAGGCTGAGTTTATTGCAGCTACAAAAGCTTGCAAGGAGTTTTTGTGGATGCAAACTTTTCTTTTTGAGCTTGGTTTCAAGCAGGACCGGTATGTATTATTTTGTGACAACCAGATTTCCATTTATCTTGGTAAGAATGCTAGTTTCCATGCAAGGTCGAAATACATTGATGTTAGGTATCATTGGATACGAGATGTGGTGAATTTCAAGTTGTTAGGGCTAGAGAAGGTTCATACAGATGATAATGGTGCTGACATGATGACTAAAGCATTGTCGAAAGAGAAGCTTGAGATTTGTTGCTTGATAGCCGATATAGCTAAATCCTCCATTTAGTAGTGAGGGGGAGATTTGTTGAGTTTTGAGTCACTCTTAATTGGAGCCCAAAGCCTAAAATACAAAAAAGGTGTTTTAAACCCTAAAGAAGTGTAGAGAAGAGTGGTCAGCCAGAAGCGAAAAAAGAGAGGGAAGAGAGAGAGAGAAGAAAATTTTTGTTTTTTCTCCAGCTTTGCGCAGTAATCTTCTAACCTTCAATCACATGGTGATTTCTTGTCGGATCGACCTGAAATTTTAACCAGATGTTCCTCTCTCGTTGTTCTTCATTCTGAACAGTGGAGATTGGATTTGGAGGTCTCCAAGATGCCTTGAGCTTCAGTCAAAATTGCTGGAATTTTAAGGGTGATAATATTCTCAACTCTTTGATTTTTCATCTTATTGATGATTATTGTTATATTTTGAGTTGAGTGGTGACTCTAGTTATATCTAGAGGTGAAAAACTCTTTGTAATTTGATTGATGATAGTGAAATTTTTCTTGACTGGACTAGGTCCCGTGATTTTTTCTTTCTCACATTAAGGGAGGTTTTTCACGTAAAAATTGCTAGTGTTATTTATTTCTTGCTGCTTAATTTTTTGTGTGCATTGGTGAGGTTGTTTGCCGCTATTTTTGGATTAGTTGTGGTTGTTTACACAGGGAAAAGTTTATTGGTTCTGGTTTATTGGCACTGCATGACCGACACCTCTTTTCGCAATATGATGATACTCTTCCTAGCAAATGAGGGAATTCTATATCATCAATTAATTGACAGTCTTATTTCATAGTCACTCGACATTGATCATACAATCCAAAATGTTAATTTATGTATGCTCCACGTATCACTCATTAGGATGTTATCCTATGCTACGCATTGTATATTATATCAAATGGACGTTAATTCGTGCCCTTTATCTTTCTCAACATTCATCTATTATTCCAAAAGATTATTTTGATGTTGATTAGTCTGGTGAGCCTACCAATTGACACTTTACTACTAATTTCTTTTAGTGATTCATTGATTTCTTGACACAATAAGAAATAAACAGTTGTATTTTACTCTAGTACTAAAGTTGAATGTGGAGCCATAGTCAATACTACCTCTTAACTTATTAGGTTGCAGTGGTAACTCCAAATTATGGGTTTATACATTTACCAACTACTATCTTCCTTTATGACAATCGCATCGTTATGTAAACTGTTCAAAATAATATTTTCTATGAGTGTACTAAATACAAGGAAAATGATTTTCAATTTAGACGATATCATATTATTTAAGGGACAATTCGATTTATCTTTATATTAAACTGCTGATATTATCACTAAAAGCTGATATTCAATCATTTTGAGTTTGTGAGGGGATATTAAAAATAATCAGATTAATTGGATCCTACATTCACAGTTATAAAGCACAACTTTCCAAAATTCACTCGGCTAAACTCACACATGGAACAGGCAAGTTAGGATATTGCTATCAACTCTGTATGCATTTCCTATGGCTGTCGAATGAAGCTATGCCACTGGCAGTGTAGAGCAATTGCGACTTATGACTACCATCTCTTGACGTTCCTATGCAACTTCCAAA
Source organism: Erythroxylum orinocense (assembly GCA_025531955.1). Lineage (NCBI taxonomy): Eukaryota > Viridiplantae > Streptophyta > Magnoliopsida > Malpighiales > Erythroxylaceae > Erythroxylum > Erythroxylum orinocense. Next base: position 9,907,203 of record JANZLX010000212.1, read on the forward strand.
CATGAGCTCAGAAAGACAGAAACAGTATATGTGCTCCATTTCCAGTTCAGAGTAGCTGGATAGGGGGTCCATGAGCAATAACGCGCTTCCTTATGATTGAATTACGTCGTGATATGGACTTTGTTGCATTCGGGAGCTTCAGACACCAAAAAGGACACTTCTGACAAAATATTCAGCGACCAAAATGGTCCGTCATACGGCTTTCAAAGACCAAGGAAGCAAGCCTATCTTCAGTGCTTACCAGCTTAATGGAGTTGTCATCAATGAAACCCCTCTCTTAAGTCTCTATGAAGCATTTGTACCCTCATTTCTGAGAACATACAGCTATTAAGATCACCTAGTACTGGTTTGTTGGTTCACCAATGGGCAACGGCACTAGAAGTTCAGTGATACTAAACTCGCCTTCTAAATTTGAATTAAAGGTCACCATAAGTATGAATTTGTATTGCAGGCGTTATTATTCCCTTCTTAATATAGAATAATATGATAATATTGGGAGGATATAGTATTTGCAAGATGCCAGACTTAAAAAGTGCAGAATGTGGAAGGGAAGATAGAAGTGTATGGGGCCTATAGATTTTTTTTTTTTGAGAATGGGGCCTATACATTTGTAAAGCCCATCAGGTGCCTCCTGTAAGAATCCAAATGCAATAAATTCTTGTGGGTCCTGCCGATTAAAGCAATGCCATTGGACTTCTACCTAGCCAACTACCCAGATGTCAACATTTATATGCATAATAACCGAATCAGCATTCACCGGATTAAGCAGGGCACATTGTAATTACAACACAACAGCTGTTCTGTTTCTTGACAAATATATGATAACAGGGTTTTCATGAGAGTGAAGGATCGATTGTACTGTGTGAAAAAGGATAAAGAAAAAGAGATATTGCTGGTCAAGCAGGCATGATAATTGATAAAATTCTTTAATTCTAAAGAACATGGTCCATCTTATCTTTCCCCTCCAATATGGTAACAACACGAACCTAGGCAGCAGGGAAAAGTCTGGACTAATATTGAGGAAATAAATGCAGTTTCTTTTTTTCTTCCTCCATCACCTTACGGGCATGAGTGGCATGTGAGGGAAACACAATGATTTAACACATCCAAATATCTTTGTGAAATGAAATAAGAAAAATGGAGTAAAATTATATCAGTGGGTCCACTTCATTAATGAAAGCTGAGGTTTGATCATGTTCTAAGCGCCTACTCTTTTCAATATTTAGTACTTGGCCAAACTGACTGCGGTCTTCATCGTCCAGGTGACTATGAGGAATTTAGAAAATAAATGGATGTACTTCTGAACCAGGAAATTGTATCTGTTGCCTGTAACGAATGATTTTGTCTACAATCTAGCTTTATTTGATCAATAGCAGCTCTTTCTCAACGCAAAAGCTAATTCCATTCCATATTTATCTGCTGAAAATTGTCGTCCCCGTCGAACTCTTCCAATCGGGCATTTCCTAACAAACTCCATCTGCAACATTGTTAATTAAGAAAATAGACCCTTGATTTCGTGGATAGGATAGTGATACTATTACGAGGGTTTTCTAATTCATAGTACTGCACAAAGCGTACGAATTTATAACATTCGATCGGACTACGAAATGTCGGTAACTTGTTCGAGCATGGCCTGTAAGCCTTAACCGGGATTCTCCCAACTCTCGTTTATTTCTGCACCTTAGACTTTTGAGAACAAAGAAATCGCTCTCAGCAGATGGAGTGGAATTCAATTTACAGTAGCTGCCGCCTTTGGATGTTGATTTGGAATAATTGACACCATGAACAAACTAGCTGTCGGCATGTTCATCCGCAAATACCGTACCTTGTACCTAGTTCTTAAATGACTGAAGCCGATAGTTACAAAGTTCTCTAACACTATAATTTACCTCCATTCTCAATTTATGTTTTCTTGCCTTAAGGGCACTTATTATTTAGTGTGTAATTCAGGCAATTGAATCCATATACATAAATGGTCTGGTATATAAAATTGAATTATTTTTGTATATCGTCTAATTTCAGAGAATAGAGAAGAAGCAAATTGTTTAACCAGATCTACCATTTCTGCAGATTAAATTAGACCATATGTCCTTCAGTCTTAATTGTGTAAGTTGGCATTCGATGACACACTTGTAAATAAAACTTAAACAAGAATGCGTACGACTCATTTACGCATTATAGCAATAATTTAAGTTTTTTTTTTAGAAATTAAAGCACACAAATAGTATTAACCGGACCAGATCAATGGAAGATCAACTGATCAAAGATTTTAAGGAGACAAATTCAGAGAAGGAAAATAAAGAAAAACATTAATAAAACTGGTTTAACTGATTGAAATTTCTCGGGTCGGATCAGCCGACAGACAAGTAAATTGCTAATTTCAATGTGGACCCAACCAGGTCATTAGGTCTCAACTTTGAAAACCTTGGTGGTAAGGTTCTTCATCTGAAGACCAAATTATGGTTGGATCTGAGACTTTCCCCTAGATTTTGATTTTGAGTTTAAGAAAAAATAATTGTTGGATTCATAAATCACCCCTTCCGAAAAAAATTATTCTTGAATGTCTTGAGTCTCTTGACCTAAACGCAGAATCAAAACTAAACTACAATATCTTGTGAGAGAAATTGCGGAACGAAAGTCCAATTTTAAGGTATTAATTACTAAGAATAGAAACGGGACTTACACAGGGATCATATACTAATTAGTGGGTGGATAATTTATCCTATCTTCTTTAGCCAAATGACCAAACATCAGTCCATGTTGTCTAATTTTTATCATTTGGCTAAAGAAGGGATCGGAACAATTACAAATGACAGGCGTTGATGATGTTCTGTACCTAATAAAAATTTATATTTACTGTGTGCCATTATGAAACTAGGATGAAGGTTAGGCTAGTCCATTTCTGAAGGCCAGCTGTGAGTGCTTCACCCCCTTCCCATTCTCCAATCCTATTCCTAGGGGCTCGCCCGCTGACTCTTGAAGAGCATTCATTTTGGTGTCTTTATTATTTTCGAACTTTTATGAAAAAATGCAATCTAAATTTTAATTTCAGATTTTATGAAATTCTAATTTTGATAGGTTCTATATTTTTTATGGGATATTTTTAATGAAAAAACTCGTGTATAATTAGTATGGGTAGTCCCATACTAATTATATGTACGTATTGGGTTAGTTACTTGTATAGTGGTGAATGCAGCGGCTGCCTTCGGTGGATTCACTTATTAGGTTCCACGTTTTCCTTTGCTTTGACCCCCCTCTCCTGTGACTGGTCCTCTCTCTCTAACTCTCAATTCTCCAGCTAGCTTCTACTACTGACCCTTTATATATAGCTCAACACTCACCTCCTTAAGCGTCATCTCTCTTTTCCTGCCTTTTCTGCTCTCCGTCTGCCTACAAGCTAAAACTATAAATAAATTTACTCACTCAGAATAAATATAAACCCCTTTAAGCTTTCCTCTGTATCTGAAACGAAAAGAGCTTATATATCAAAGTACTTAGCAAGTGAAGGTGTTTCTTAAGCTAATTAACATGGCTGACCCGCCAAGTCCAACAAGAACTTTCTCAGTGGCGGAATCAAGCGTTAACTCCTCTTCTTCATCACTAACTCCATCCTCACCTTCTTCATCATCCGTGCTGTCTTCGAACCCTAATGCTGAACTTCAACAGAACCAGAGAAAGCCCAAGAGAACTAGAGACAACAGCAAGCATCCTGTGTACAGAGGTGTCCGGATGCGCACCTGGGGTAAATGGGTGTCGGAGATCCGAGAGCCCCGTAAGAAGAACCGGATCTGGCTCGGCACCTTCTCTACACCGGAAATGGCGGCACGTGCTCATGACGTCGCTGCTATGACCATTAAAGGTAACTCTGCCATCCTCAACTTCCCGGAGCTCGCCGGGTTGCTTCCCCGGCCGGCTTCCAACTCACCTCGAGACGTGCAAGCCGCTGCAGTTAAAGCCGCTTCAATGGAGTTTAAATGCAACAACGACGACGACGAAGACGACAATAACAATACCGCAAATAATGCGTCATCGTCGTCCACTGTGGTGCAATCATCATCTTCATCGACAATGGAGGTGACGTCATCGACGGATGAGTTGGCAGCGGCGACTCCGGAAGATTTGGGTGAGATAGTGAAGTTACCGAGTCTCGGGTCGTCGAGTTTCGAGGATACGCCCGAGTTAAGGGATGAGTTCGTGTTTGTTGACTCGTGGCTGTGTAGTCCAGCGTGGTATGAAGAGTATAGTGACGGTGGAAGCGGTGGGTATTTCATCGAACAGCTATCAATAACGCCAGAAAGTGTTGGCAGCACAAGTAGTTTTGAAGCCTTTTTGTGGGAACATTATTAGCTTTTTAGAGTATTTTGACTTTTTGGTTGTGTGCTTGTGTCATCCTTTTACTTTTTATCTTCTTGGGATTTTGATGATATTGTGCCCTTTTCCAATTTTTCTCCTTGAAGGGCTCTGTATAATACTCTCTCTTTTCCTCTTTCAAGAGTTGATCATTGATCAGTAATATTAGCGGCCTTTGGTGAGTTTCCTCCATTTATGTTGCTTTGTACATTCCCCTCCCTCGCATTGTTTTTTGAGGTTGAAAAGAAAGAATTTGACCTTTAGCTCTTCAGTACCAACCAATATTAATTAAGAGTATTTAGGGGATTAAATAGTGTCTATATAATATGCTGTTTTTGGAGATAACTGTTATTGTCTGAATGGCCCTAGCTTTTACGGATGATACAAGAAGGGACAACTGGATTTTCTTTTTGCTTTCTACCTTCTGCTTCAATACGAACGAGAAGGAACTGAATGGCCATTAATTGAGGTGCATTGCTTTCTGGAGCAGTGAATATGCTTAAAGTAACTGGGGGGCACGGAGCCTTGTTAAGGCTTTGGAAAGACCAAGAAATGGAAGGTCCAAGAAAGTGTCTGAAGAACTGATGTTTTTTGGCACTTGGTGCTTTCTATGTTCTGTTTTTTTAATTTTTTTTAATAGGAATTGGTTTGCTTCAACTTGGGACCTATATAGTTTTGTCTCTCGTAGTCATAGGGTACAGATGTGACTGGGTGCGTCAAGTATGTGCTTTGGAAGATTCTAATTGAATCATGAACAAAGCCTTTTGCTATTCCAGTTTGCATGAGTCACCGGTTCTCCAAGGAAAATAAGCCTTTTCCCAAATGATCGTTACCAATTCTTTTTAACTAGATCTACAAGGGCTCATTCGTGTGACAATCGTCTCTCAACCACCACAGTCAGTGGTACATGTGAATTATACAAATTTGTATGAGTATTTTAGTTCTATATCAATAACAATAACCTATAAGAAATCATATGATTGTATAAACAATCGGGAGTGTATTATTTTCATGTCTTAGAGATTAAATAACTTGAAGGGGTCATATCTTTGTGCCTAAATGATTCTGTAAATAGGGTATCTATGGTTGATATAATATTGCACATCTTTTTAAAGTATAGTAATGTCGTTTTTGGGATACCATCAGCCTGTCGTCCCCTATATTAATATAGAACAACAAAGTGATATCATATAATTTAATATGTCAACGAGACTTTTGAATCAATAAGAAAAAAAAATATTGTAAATATTCTACCATCAAAATATTTTTATATATATGAAAAAAAGGTATGAAGCTACGGGGATTGCAGTCTTATGAACAACTCTTTTCCAAAAATCTGAACACTATTCTAAATTGAAAAGCATTAAAAGGTTGATTTCCTGTAGTTAGATAAGCCGAAAGGTTCAATATATCGGCTTGCCTAGAGTCTATTGTACATTTTTTAGTAGGAAATATACGAAATAATATAAAAATACGTAGAAACAGTGGTTTCATACATCATTGATATTCGACCTCCAATAATTGAAACAAGTTCTCTGAAGTCCTCGACCTTACTAAACTACATTCTTCGCGATGGAAATATCCTTAAGTCTCACATAGTGCTAGCCTTTTTCCACCCATTATTAATTTTTTATAGACCATTGCCACTTTGAAAAGGAGCTTGATATTTCACATTCCCATTTATTATTCCATTAATGATGGACCTGCTAGCAAATAATTATTTATTTTCCAGAATTCTCCAATTAATAATTGTAGACCATAATGCATGATTTTCTCGAAATACAAAACAAAAAAAGTACAGAAAAACTTATTTTTAATGTATTAAAAAGTCATACTTCTCCAAGCATCTGCATGAATTGAACCCCACTCATCAACACCTCAATTTGTTCTTATTCGCATAAGTAAGCCATCCCTATTTGCTCAAAATCCATCCCCTCAGGATTCTGACGATGCTAAATTTTATTATGTTTATTTGGATACAGAAACGGTGTTGTGTGGGGTTCCATTGCATAGACTCAACTCCAATACAATACATATAAGAGCAAACGCACTTTCCAAGTTCCTTCTCCATTTTGGAAAATCATCAACGATTTGATTGTATATTACGAATCATCAACGATTTGATTGTATATTACGTATACTCTTCAAATATAAATAAATGCACAGCAATTTTCTTGTTATTAAATATATTTTAATCTTAACCAGTACTGTTCTTTTGTGTGCAACAGGTGTTATTTTATGTGGTAGGAAATTGGGAGACTCAAATATAGCAACGTAGACCACCAGTTTCGTGTTACTTTAACTTCAGTTGCAGCCTAAGGAAAAGGGTCTTCCATCAACGATTATCGATGAAGTACAACATTAGTTTGTGTTCTTTCTAATTAATTCATTGGGTTGAACTGCTTAAAGGAACGAGTCATCTTGACCTAGTTAGAATTCTAACTTAATACTCTTGCTAACTTGTCTTGTAATCAACCACATTCAGCTTTTCTGTTAAAGTTGACTCCTAATTGTTAATAGAATTGACTTGGCAAACTTGACCTTAAACCATCTGGAATCATATGAATAACTGTAACTATATTGATGAGTGATTTCTCACATATCCAGAAGTAACCAGTAGATAGTTAGATTTGCTTGAACTTATATATATATATACATTCACATTATCAAGTAATCACTTCTCAGTAATGTTTAATTAGAATAATCATCATAGAATGATCTTATTACTTTAGGCACCTTAAGAAAATTTTTTGTTACAACGGAATAAACTGAGGTCGACTCCATGATCTTTTTTTCTTTTTGTGATGCAAAACTCCAAGGTTTTAACCAGGGTTTTTAACTAAAAGGATTACATGGCACATGCTGCCCCCAGAATCGTAGGACACGCTCTCGGACCATGTTCATGAGCTTGCTTTAGTAAAACAGTTGAAAATGTGTGACAACGTATAAAAATTTCAAACACCATTAAATGCCCAAATCAATCAGGGTAAGAGAAAAGTTAAACACATCACTTGCTTGACAGATTGACACCCTCTATTTCTTGTTTTCTTGTTTAATTCTTGTTCTTATTGCTACGGACTAATAGATCAAATCAAACATAGTTAATATTATCTTGAAGAAAAAAATAATTAATACTAAAAATTAAATGATTCAAACTAAAATTTACACTTACAATTCCAATAATTAGAAATTTAAATCTTTCTCGTTATTGTTGATCGTCTATATATATTTGATATAAGGAATTACTTATAAGAAATATGATATCTATTTGATATTAATATTTTTAACATATACAATAATATCATCATACCAAATTAAATTAATTATGCTTCGACTACATTAGGAGATGATTAATAATGATATCTTTTACTTTAGAAAATAGTAGTATTACAATTAAAATTCTAACATTAAATAAAATTTTTATAATTTAGGATAATTATAATATATTACTAGAATAAATTAGAATATATTCATCATATTCCTATATTAATATATTATCAACGAACAGAGTAATTAAAAAGTGGTTAACATAAATATGTTTGACCCACGTGTCAGAAGCAAGCTTTCTCTCTCTAAATAATATCTATAATCTGTCACTGCAATGTTTGTGGTTTAATATGCACCTGGGATTGGCTGGGATTTGAAAGCTGCTGAAAACCCTAGAGCCCTGATGGGGCACCATATCTTTAGAGAAAGGGCATTTGTTTTATTTGACAGAGGACTTGCCTACTACAATATCCTCGCCCTAGAAAGGTAAGTACATACATACACAAATGAATGTTAGGTCCATTATGTTGTGAAGGGTCAGTTTCTAAAGGCAAGCGGAACCCCAGTTGGAACTCAATAACGCCCGAGTATAAGCAAGTTTACAAAACACCTCATAAAAGCCTAAACAATGTATAACTAGTAACGAATCGACTTGCTGTTGTGCAACAAGTGTACACTTATATGAACTCGATGTTCCATTGTTAAATATTTCTTGATCAACCAAATTAAAATTTTTATTTTGGTTAACAAGTTTAAAATTATGAATATGTTGTGTATAGTATAGGTAAACAAATTGAAAAGACGATATTTTATTCGTAAATTGACCTCAAAAGAAGTCAAATTCCTTAATTTCCACCAAAAAGAATTGGCTCAAATGGCACCGTATTCTCTGGCTGCAATGGCCCCTTAGATTGAAAAAACAATCCAGCCCCCCGCATTTAAATGCGAAATTGACACTTCCGACGACCGAATAACCGCCAAAAATACTCTCCAGATTCTGAGTTCTAGGATATTATCAGCTATGTTATGTACCTATACACACACTTATGTATATATATATAGAATATCCTCGTTAGGTATAGCAGATAATGACGGTTCAAGATCGTACATCTAGCATCGGCCCCCAGTCATGAAATTAGTGCCAACCGGAGGCAGCTGTAGAGATTTCTCAAGAGCCTGTTTTTGGTTTTTTGTTGGCGGTGTAATTTAATAATTTATAGACGCTGTACCAGCAAGCAAACAGGGCATCGGTGAGCGATTGTAATTGGTGAATACTTCTGGAGTCTAGTGTATCTTTCAAGAGGTTGCGGCCCAGATAAGATTTTGGAGGTGCAGTTGAAATTATGACTACTCTTTTTAAGGAGTTGAAAGTCCTTTTCTTTTATGTATCCTTACCAACAATTAACGCATATATAGCTAGCTTGCAGGCATAGTAATTCAATATTACACAGTATTGTCTTTTAAATGGTTGAGACAAGCCACTTTATTCCCAAGTGAAAGTTTTGAGCTACGTAAATACAACTCTGGGGTCCTTTCTTTCTGAAGTTAAATCCTTTGGGGCCCCACCGAAAATTTGACAGAAGAGAATTGAAGCAGCTGTGTTGTGGTTTTAACTTTTAATAATCATACCACGTAGATAAGGGAATCATTATTTATCTTGTTTGTTTCCTAGCCTTTTCATTGTAGTTGTGACTATTTGGTTATGATTACCCATCGAGTCAAGTTTTCAACAACCATCAGTTTCAGATTTTCCTGTCCCCAATTAAATTAATTAAAAAAACATTTGATTCAAGTTATTTTAAAAAAAAAAAGTTTAAATCTTCTATTCAATATTATGGTATTTTATTGTGTCTACATGAGATCTACGTGAGGTTCACATAAATAAATGACTGAGATTTTATGAAACAGAATAAAATAAAGTAAAATTAGGTAGAAAATCTGATCCCTTAAAAATCAAGGGTAGGATTTTATTTTAATAAGCGTCACCTATTCCAAGTGCCGATACTTCTCATCGTAATTGGATTCGTTGGGCACCAAATGAGCAGAATCCAGTCCGTCCATGTTAATGTATCTTTATTTTCGTTTTTTAATTTTTTTTAATTATTGCCTTGATTAGATACGTAATTACATTCTTTATTACAATCGTACGAAAATAAGTTCATGAGATAATTTGGGGACACGTTTCATTACCTGACGTGACATGACTATCGTCCTCTTTTTATGTCCCACAAATTAAAAATTAACAAGACATGAAATAGAAAGAATAGATAGTGGACCACGTCCCAGCGTCCTTCACCAATTAAATTCAGCTAATCATCGACAACAGAAAATAAATACGATTGGGTTATGTAGAATAAATAAAGTTTTGTTGGTATTACCCGATTCATCCATAAAATTTTAAATCTAGAATTTTAATCATTCTCTACTAAACAATTGCCTTGACGCGATTATTAGGTGGCTTTGGACCATCATTAAACTTGGGCTTTTAATTGTGACAGACACATGTACTTTCCGCCTAAAGCCACATAAAAATTCTAAAAGGGGTCTGTATCACGAAATTTCAGAAGAAATAATCCATGCATGGAGTCAACTAAAGTGAAGTGCCTATACTCATGGAAGTTAAATAATTGGTTGAACAGTTAATTTTCAATGAACACTTTACACGTCTTACATTGGATGGTGATCGGTAGAGAGACAATTGTAAGAAGAGTGGGGCAGTGGGAAATTTGCATGAAACTTTAGAAAAGAACATCTTGTTTGTCTCTCTCTCACAGAGCAAAACTAGATGCTGAGTGGCTGTGCCCATCAAACAGGTGAGGTGGTGTTGGTGTTAGAAGACAAAATGCCCATCAAACAGGGTTTTAGTGGAAAACAATTAAGGCCATTCCATATTTCCATCTGATGCTTCCTTCCTCGGTCGCTGTTTAGTGATTGAAAGCCATGGCCACGCTACGTCCGTGTGATGCAAGTCTTGACACCTTTTAGCTATGATTTTAATTTAACTTGCTTTGTTATTGTATAACTTGGAATGATTAGTAGCTCATCAGGGTTAAACGTGTTGCACGAGAAAGAAAGCTCCAAACTAAGAACAACAAATTTTTGTTATAAGAGAAAAAGTCAGATAATGTCAAATAACAATTAATCCATTACTCTTATAGCTTTGAATGGTCAATGTAGACTCGGAGCTCAACAAAAGGATTTTTCATTTTTCATTTTCTTTTTGATTTAAATGTTGGAGATAATGTGTTCATTACCGACGTTGACATCACAGCAAAAAGTGGATGCGTACGTTCGTGGTGATGCTCAAAGGTATACGGCATGTACATCAAGTAGCAATCTCGCGATACTCAATTATTATCAAATTTTCATATAATTTAACGGAATTAAGTAATACCTTTATGATTTATAATTGATTTTAACATTAACTCCAAAACAGAACCTATGTGGTACACGTGATCACAAGACGGTAAAAAGCAGAAAGAGAGAGGCCGCGCCACCGGCGTAGGAACCGTGTTCATCGCAGCTGACTGTCAAAATCGTAAAGTGACCAACAGCCAGCGAAGCGGAAAACACTATCCAGTAAACAGCGACTGTCGGCATGCTGAGGTCACTGGGAACTCCATGTGATGTGAAGTTTCCTTCCCAAAAGGCGGAGATGGTCCCACTTATCTCTTTTCGTTGGCCCAGCGTTTGACCATTTATGTTTTTTAAGATTTGCGATTGTTACCTATGTTCCAAGATCAACATCGATTCAAAGTCATATAAAATTATGCTTTTATATACTTTTATTTTCTTAATTATCCTATATATAAAAGATGATCTCCTATATTTTATTTACTTCATTTTTAGTTTTGATATGTTTCCTATCCTATATTTTAGTTTCTACTTTATTTGTGTGACTTTTTTGTAAATAAAAATAAAAAGGGAGTAGAGTGTATTAGAGAGATTGAGATATATTTATCTTAAATATATACCTTGTTAAATTTGTCTAGTGTTGATTTTTCCCTTTTTCTCATTTTAACTTTAGTTGTATTTTAGGTATTTTACATCATTATATCAGAGCCTAATTTTAGCATCGCTATTGATATAACAATTACATCAGTCACCCAAATAAAAAATCTTCAATAATGGCAACAAAGTTTGAAATATAGAAGTTCAATAGAAATAATGGCAATCTTAACAAAAGAATATTGTTTGGAGGCCATTGGAAAAGAGATCACGAAAAATGGCAAATGGAAGAAAATGAATTACAAGGCTATTATCAATCTAGATTTACATCTAATTGATGAAAATTTGTCAAGTTTAAAGGAGAAAGACATAACAAAAGATATTTGGGATGGGATACACTGACAAAATTGTACAAGACTAAGTCATTTCACAACTAAATCTTTTTAGATAGAAGACTCTGCACTCTTCAAATATTGGAATTTGCTTTAGTGATGGATCACATTAAAACTCTTAATACCCTAATTTTGAGCTCTCACAAGTGCGCTACAAAAAATATATAAATAAATGTATTAGAACTTTTATTTTAAAGTCTACTAGATTAGTATAATAAATGCATATCAACTTAACCAATAATAGTCTTTTAGACTATATCATATTTGAAAAATATTGCTATTGATATTTTAAAAGAAGAATAGAGGTGCAGGAATAAAAGGGATAAATTTCCAAATTCACAAAAAGTGGAGGCATTATCCATTATGAGAGGGAGATCAACATAACATAGTTCTAATGAAAGCCAAAATCATTGTAGATCTGATAGAATATCCAAATGGTACAACTATGACAAAAACAGACACATCATAAAGGAGTATTGGAACAATAAGAATGTTGAGAAAAAAGAAACAACTCTGAAATACCACAAATGATGGTGAAGGTTTGTATAGTGAGATAACAACAAAACGTAGAAATCATTTAGGCTTTTGGATTCGAGAGCCACCTACCCCTCAGAGAGAATGATTTGACTAATTTAAACAACTCTCAAAAGGATCTATATTTATAGGGGATAATCATACTTTATAGATTGTTGGTATTGATACTATTAAGTTAAAAATGTAGGATAGTATGGTTTGCATCGTCCAGTAGGTAAGATATGTGAAGGGCATATTTATGGTGATGAAAGCAAATATGTACACACTTAAGGGAGAAACACTAAAAGAAGGGGAGGTATATATTACACTAGTAAGTTTGATGAAAGAATCAACAATGATGTGGCACCGTAGACTTGGCCATATATCATAACAAAGGTTAAAGATTTTTTAAGAATAAAAGCTTCTTCAAAGGCTCAAAAGGATATCATTACACTTTTGTGAGCATTATGTTATCAGTAATTAGTACATATTGAAATTTAACAGTTTCACTACTATTAGAAAATCTATTATAAAGCTAATTCATTATGATGTTTGACAAACACCAGTTTCATCCTTAGGAGGTGTAAGATACTTTATATCTTTCATTGATAATTACTTCAGAAGATATTGGGTGTATCCAATAAAAAGGAAGGTAGATGTGTTTTTAGATTTCATGAACTTTAAAGCATATATAAAACTTTAAACTAGAAAAAATCAAGTGTTTATGAGTAAATAATGGAGGAGAATACAATAGTGATGAATTTGGTTCATTTTTATACAAGAAGGCAATAAGAGGCAAGTCATAGTAGTAGACACTCCTTAAAAAAATAAAGTAGTAGAGCAAATGAACGAAACATCACCAAAAAGAACAAGACCAATTCTGAGAAATGTAGGTCTAACCAAATCATTTAGGGTAAAAGCAATAAAATCTACTTGCTATATGATCAATTGGTCTCTATCAATGGTAATTGGGTTAATGACACCAAAGAGATGTGGACTAGTAACCTTGCTAATTATTTTTCCTTTTATATATTTGGATGTTTTGCATGTATGATGTATAATTCCCAAGAAATGTCAAGTTAGATTCAAAGTTCAGGAAATGCTAATGAAGTCAAGGGTATCGCTTATGGGATCTCACTTCTCACAAGGTAATAGTTAGTACAGATGTATTGTAAAAGATAATTTACAAGAAAAAGAAGAAAATAACACTTCAAAGGAGAAACCAAAGACTACTATAGGATAAGTGAAAGAAAGACAAAAACAAAAAGATCTAGATTGTTTGGAAGTTGCAATATAGCATGAAAATTAAGAACAAGCTGAGTCTTTAGTCTCAGAGATTCGAAGGACGACTCGAGAAAGGAGAGAACTAAGTTGAAACTAGAAATTTATCCTTTAGCCTAGAAATTTTAATCCTTTAGCTTATGAGGTCACCATCCTTAATAAGCCTTATAAAGGTCCTGAAGCACCTTTGGAGATCAATCCACCTTCTTCTAAGTCCTTGACCCAATTAGGAAGATATAAGGTTAATTTATAGATGATAGCTCACTTATGGGATTACATTCAGTTCTTTATTGAATTTCTCAATACATATATTTTTCATTGTATATTACTTTGTGGTTTACCCCTTTGAAATGATGTTTTATGAATTTTTTTCAGTATGGTTGTTAGTTCCTTTCAAAAAAACATAATGCTTCTATTATTCTTCCTACTCTAACTAGGCTTTTAATTTTCCTTATTAGTGATGCTACTTGAGTTTCTATAAGAAGTTTAGTTGCACATTGTAGTAGGTAAATTAAAGAGTTAAGATCACAGGGATTTTAACTATTTATCTATTAAATTGCATATTTTTATCTCTTTATTAAATTCTAGCATTTCAAATTTTGGTATTTTCTATATCAAATTCGATAACCTATTTTGGTTTAATTTTCTTTTTATTTTGATGAGATGCCTGCGATTTTGATTTGTTGGAAACTATTAGTAAAATTTTTTGTAATGCAAATGTTTGTGAATTTTAAGTTTCGTTATGGTACGTAGGGTATTGGAAAGAAATGAAAACAATAAATATGTTTGGAGGCTAGATCAGACGGAAGAAGGATATTGGTGTTGATGAACTTAGTATGTTATTATTAAAAGGGGTATCAAAGGATAAAGGATATAAAGTTGTATCTATGTTTGAGTCAATGAGATGCTTGAAAGAGTTGGTTTATACCATGGTAAGGACATGTTGTCAATGTTTCAACGTATGGAAGAATTGAAGAACTATAATGTTGAAATCTATTATGAGCATGGTTGTGATAATCCTACAAGTGATAGTGAAGAAATTGATTTTGATATTAGCAATGAAGATAGGTTATTGCAAGTTCAGGTGGAACAAGATGATGAAGATTTTATTGTTATGGAGATGACTGAATCTGAAAATAATATAGATGATGATGAAATTTATGCAACTAATAATTAAGAATATGCTATTGCAAAAGCTAATGAGAAGAAATATAGGAAGAAGGTAGGTAGTAGATTATGTGATGGTGTTGTGGATGGGGCTAGAAGTAGTGGAAAATGTAGTAACAAAAACTGAAATTATTTAAACAATTCACAAAGAGAAGTAAAGATTTCAAATGGTTGTGTTGGACCAATGGTGGTTGACAAATTAAATCCCTTTATGTTTTGATAATAATAAAATATCTAGAATTAGTTAA
>JANZLX010000212.1:9938102-9950116 GCA_025531955.1 Erythroxylum orinocense
TCCACCCAAAACTTGAAAGTCTTAGGAACTGAATTACAATTTACTTCCTTCAGATACTTTGTAGCTCTATGTCTCTATTTTACCAAAAATAAGAAATCATCACATTTGGATTCCTATAGATCAAGATATCATCAAAACACTAAAGTATGTTTAATGGAATAACATCAGTTCAAAATACTTAAGAGCACACTCACTGTACCTGTCCCACTCTTTTCACTCAATCTTTCTTACTTCATTTCAGATAGCTTCGATTTTTGGTGAAGATGTAGAGAAAGTCTTACGAATCCAATGGTTCAAGAATCAGATCATTTGGGGGGTCTAGAAAGGAAGTTATGGCCAAAAGAAGCAACCATATTTTTGACCTTAATTATACTGAACCTGATTCGGGGAAACAGCCATAACTTTCGGCAGAAATTTCTGATTGAGGTGTTCTTTAGATGTTCGAAAGAAGACTTCAAGAGATACAACTTTCATGAAGAAGTTGAAAGAAAATTCTTTCATCTGAGGGGTCAAAAATAGAACAGACAATATGACGTCATTTTTGAGACGAAGTGATGTCATTAGACAAAATAAGGTTGGGAAAATTATCATAACTTTCTCTACAAATATCGAATTAATGTGTTCTTTATATGGTTGGAAAGAGGAATTCAAGAGCTACAACTTCATGAAGACGTCGAAGGAAAATTTTTTCATCTGAGGGGTCAAAAATAGAACAGACAATATGACATCATTTTTTAGACGAAGTGACATTATCAGACGAAACAAGGTTAGGAAAATTGTCATAACTTTCCCTAAAGATATCAGATTAAGGTGTTATTTATATGGTTGGAAAGAGGAATTCAAGATCTACAACTTTTATTAAGGTCTCAAAGCGATATTCGGCCTCTAAAAGAAGGAAACAAAAAGGTGAAACTAATACTAAGCAAAAGTCAAACTAAGACGATGATGACGTCATACTAAGACAACGATGACGCCATACTGAGACGGAAGCAAAACTAAGACGGAACAAAACTAAGATGATGCTGACGTCATACTAAGATGATGATTATGTCATTTTTGAGACGGAAGCAAAACTGAGACGGAACAAAACTAAGACGATGCTGACGTCATTCTAAGATGATGATGACATCATTTTTTAGACGGAAGCAAAACTGAAACGAAACAAAACTAAGACGATGTTGACGTCATACTAAGACGATGATGACGTCATTTTTGAGACGGAACCAAAACTGAGATGGAACAAAACTAAGACAATGCTGACATCATACTAAGACGATGATGACGTCATTTTTGAGACGGAAGCAAAGCTGAGACGGAACAAAACTAAGACAATGCCGACGTCATACTAAGACGATGATAACATCATACTGAGACAGAATCAATAAAAAGGGAATAACTTTCAGCTCAGATGTCCAAAAATTTCAAGCTATATACCGTTGGAAAGATAAAAGAAAGATTTATAACTTTCCAGAAGGTAACTTTGCTCAAATCTATTTATATTAATCCTAAATTTGATCCTAAACTCCGAAGAAAAATTTTCCATTCATACACCAACGTGCTGCACCCAATCCTCAACTTTATGACAAAATTTTGAAGCTCTTAGAGACAGAATTGAAATTTGATGTCTTCATACGAAATGTAGCCATATATCTCTAATTTAATCCAAATTAAGAATCATCTCGTTTGGAGAACTAGAGAAAATGTTGTGGCTAAAAGACTGAAGCATACTTGGTGAACATTTTCCATATCAACTCTTTCTACTTCATTTACTCATCATTCTCAACTTCATTTCAAATCAACATTATTCATAATGAAAATTAGATCCATGAATAATCATGAACGCGAATAATAAAACATACACACATATACCTATTCTTCATCAATTTACTACACAATATTGCTCTCATTTTTGCTTTCATTTTACTGCTACTTTCACTTTAATTTTTCCTATTTCAAAATCTCTTATCCACCAAAAACACCATAGCAAATCATGAATCTCTCCACATTTCGTATTCCCTACTTTACTCTTGTCTATCATTTCTTGTTTCAAAAATTCTTCATTCATTTGTTCTTAACTCGTGACTAACCACCAAAATTTCTCATTCAATAGTTCTAATCTTTTACGAAAAGTTCGGGGTCCAACGCATGCCATATCCACATTGTGCCACACCGTTCTCCCTCTCTTCCGATTAATCCTTCTTTTCGTCTTATCTTTTTCCCTTTCCTTACTGTCCCGTATCTTCTACAGCGCCTGGAAAGAATGATTCTGCTAACAAAAATGACATCTTCTCTTATCCAGTTCTTCGTATTAATAACATCAAAACGCACATACCTGTCACTCTTGATTTCAATAATCCAAAGTATAAACAATGGACTACTTTGCATACATCAAATGCCACAAATGTCAGGGCCTTTGGTTATCTTGATGGAACCATCAAACGCAAAAATTCTGATGATGATTAAGGGACTAAATTAAATGCTCTTGTTGCCTCATGGATTTATCAAACAATAACTGATGATGTTCTTAGTATGGTAATGGAGTTTAGTGAAAATAGTACCGCCCATGAGTTATAGACCCGGATTAAAACCCTGTTCAAGGACAATCTTATTGCAATAACTCTTTAATTAAAAGAAGAATTTCGATTTGTCTGTATGGAAATTCATATATCACTGAGTATTGTCAACGGGTTAAAACTCTGCTGATTCTTTGGTTGATATAAATAGTTTAGTTGATGAGAAAGCTTAAGTTCTTCAACTTTTACCTGGTCTTATTGATGAATATTTCACCATAGCAAATATCATTAAATATCTTTTGCCTAGTTTTTTGAAGGCCCGATTATGTTGCTCAATGAAGAAGCCTGTATCTCTAAAGACAAATCCTTCCCTCAAAATTTGTCTATAATTCTCTATACTTCTACCTCACTACATAATGCTTTCCCTTCTTCAAATTCCTAGGGAAGTGCATAACATAACTACAATGGAAATCGAAATGGCAATGGAAATCGTGGTCGAGGTCAGAATCATGAAAACAATAAGCGATGCAAGGGCTTTGGACGTGGAAACAGGTGGCAAAATAATAGGACAACCTGGTTCGAACATCCCACTTTTTGGGACCCAATGTGACCTACCCGGCCTTATTGGGCCGCACAAGGAGCCATGTGGCTAATCAGCGGCCAACCTATCAACACGGCTGACCTCGGTCTGCTGGGTTCTGCTCCTCTCATGCTAGGTCACGGGTTTACACGGTTGGCCTTACTCGAACAGCAGCAACCTATTGCATTTTCTGGACAGTTGTTGCCCTCTCAAGCATATTGGACCAGTTCTTCCTCTTCTACGCTTCACTTCCTGCTATAGCATGACTCTTCCACTCTCTCTCTTCAACAATCCATAGATAATCAATGGTATCTTGACATTGGAGCCACTTCCCACTTGATATACTCGCGAAGTAATCTCAGTATAATAATGGCATTGAATTCACACACACATCTTTTGCATGCCTCTTTACTCACGATGACATTACTTATTGCTTATCTTATCTAGGAACCTCATAATAGAATGGCAAAGTTGAACGTATGTTATACACCATCAATGATGTAGTGCGCACTCTCCTTTTTCAAGCTTCCATACCACCATCTTATTGGGTAGAGGCATTGAACATGGCAGTACATCTACTAATTATTCGTCCCACCAAACCTTTACATAACCAAACACCCTTTTAAACCATTTTTCATAAACCACCACTCTAAACTCATCTCTGCATTTTTAGGTATCTTTGCTACCAAAACCTCTCCCATATAGTACCACATAAATTAGCCCCTCTCTCCATACCATTGTGTTTTTCTTAGTTATCCACCTCACCATAATGGTTTTAGGTGTCTTGATCTCACCACCAAAAGGTAATTATCTCCCAGCATGTTACCTTTAATGAGGGGGAATTTCATTTTCCATTGCAACATATACCTACTATAAGCTCTTATGATTTTCTTGATCCCATCAATGATACTCCATCTCCCTTACTTTGTTAACTTCTTTATTCTCCCATCTCTCTTGAATATCCTATGGTTTCTACATCAACTTCTCATAGTTGTTCTCCTTCTCATAAATCACAATCTTTTCATCCCACAGCTTCCCTCCCCTTCCGTTACTTTGTTAGCATCCTATTGTCACTTACAGTTAACAAGGTATCTTTAAGATAATGTAGCCTTTCTATCTTCATACATAAACCCCTCCTATTCCTCGTGGTCATAGACAAACTTTTTAAGATCCTAATTGGCAAAAAACAACACTTGAAGAATATTATGCTCTTATTAAAAATGATAATTAGGATCTTGTCCCTTAGCCTTTTAGGGTTAACATTGTCAATTTTAAGTGGGTTTTTAGGGATAAGTCTGATTTTGATGGCAACCTCATCCACCATAAGGCCTGCTTGGTGGTAGTTGACACTTCTCTACAATCTAGTCTAAACTATGATGCGACCTTTAGCCCTATGGTTAAACCAGCAACCGGTCTCACAGTTCTTAGCTTAGTCATTTCTAGATCTTGTCCTATTCATTAGCTAGATGTCAAAAATGCCTTTCTCTATGCTATCTTCAAAAACTGTGTACATGCGCTAACCACCTGGTTTTGTTAGGAACACTCATCCAGATTATGTATGTCGTCTTAAAAAGTCTTTCTATAGGCTTAAATAGGCTTCTCGAGTATGGTACCAACAGTTGTCACTTTTATCACCTTTATTGGCTTTACCAATTGCCAATATGATACTTCTCCATTTGTCTATTGAAGTCTTATAAGTGCTATTCAGTATCTTACTTTTACTAGCCCAGACATTACTTATTCAGTACAACAAGTTTGTCTTTTTATGCATGACCTTGAAAACCTCATTTCTAGACCCTCAAGCGTATTCTCTGATATCTTAAGGGCACTCTTTATCATGGTTTGTAGCTATACTCATCCTCTACTAATGGCTTAACTGACTATTCGAATGCACAATGGGGTACTTGTCCTGACATTTGATGCTCCACTTTTGGCTATCGCATTTTTCTCAACAATAATATGCTTTCTTGGTCTTCTAAATGCTAGGCTACTGCTTCTCATTCCAGTGCTGAAGCAGAGTATCACAGTGTTGCTAATATTGTGGTTGAAACATATTGTTTACGCAACCTTCTTTTTGAGCTCCATTTTCGTTTGTCTCATGCCACTTTGGTCTACTATGACAATGCTAGTGTGGTGTACCTTTCTACTAATCCCATGAAAGATCAATACACTAATCATATTGAGATCGACATTCATTTTGTTTTAGAAAAGGTAGCCTTGGGTCAAGTGAAAGTGCTTCACTTCCCATCTGCTTATCAGTATGCAAATATCTTCATAAAGGGACTCTCCTCATCACTCTTTCTTAATTTTAGGTCCAGTCTGAGTGTCTGACCTCTTCCCTCTCTAACTGTGGGCGTGTGATAAAACATAGAAAGTTAATATTGTAATTAGCCATATATTTTTCCTTAGATTTAGTGATGTACATAGCTTTGTATAATGTGTATATTTTTTTCGCTTGCATGACTATATATATGATATAAATACAGGACCCAAGGCTAGGCAAATTATTCTCCAAAATATTCTCTTCTAATAGATAAGATGTTCAAAATTGTCCTTGGGTGAACTTTTTTTGAAAGATTTGAACTAAGGGAAGTCTGATTTGAAGCAAGACAGTTGTTATATGTGTGTGATACCTTAATTTGTTATGGGGAACAAAGTTCGCATCCGCACAAGTTAAACTTAAAGGTTCTACATTTGGAGTTGTTTTTGATGTCATTAAATTGAAATTAAGTTTAAATTGATTGAAAGATTTTCTTTTATTTCATTGCATATAAATTAGTTAAATTGGACAAATATAAAAGTGAATAATATTTTGAATTTTTGTTTATTTTTAAAAAAATTTAGCTTAGTTATTAAAAATTAAAATTTATATAACCGATTGTCTTTTATAATTTTTAATTGAATTAACGTATTTATTAAATATCAAATAATTGTTTTCCAATTAATCAAATGAACAAAAAAATTAATGTACACAACGTTTTGACCTTATTGTATATATTTTAAAAGGTTAATTATTAAATTTAAAAATTTTGATACTAAATTATAAAATATCGAAAAGTTAAATATTTTTTATTTTATTATCCAATTACAGTTTATATGTTTGATCAAAAGATATGGCCTGCTTTCTATGTGTGGTTAATTGATGTAGCTTTTGATAATATGTGTCATGAATTGTCTCTAAGAAAATGATATAATAATAACTATTTTGTTATTGTGTTAAAACACTTAAATAAAGTCCAATACTAGCCCTTGTTATATTATTCTGAATTAATAATTAGAAAATTGTTTAAAATATATATTTTTTATGTAAGATAATAACATAACTCGATTAAATGTAGAATAAAAACATAGCTCAATCATAAATTATAATCATTTCAAAGTTTTTAAAAAGAAAATTATAAAATATAAATTAGTTGACAGATAATATGATTGTTTTTGACAAATAAGTTTTTTGGTGTGAGAATGAAAAGTGAGTGCCTTTAGATATATGGTAACGAGACAATTCTCTTGTTAAGTAGAAAAAAAGCATTGTTTGAACTGAAATAAAAGGTAGAGTTAATTCTGCTCTTCAAACAAAAACAAGTGGAAGTAAAATCGGGATAAAATGAACTTATCATGTAGAATATGAGAAAGTCTAACCTAACTTTATTCTTAATTCTTGACTTTGTTTATAAGAAAACAAAAAATCATTTTCCACGTGGAGCTTTCTGACGGCTCCTTCTTAACCCACCCACAATGAAGCTCCATGGACCCTACCGCAATTACGAGCTCCATTGTCCATGGCCAAGGAAAGAGTAGTGTGTGTCGTGTCGTGTCGACACAGAGTACTAAAAATATATGTACCCTATGCGTCCACAAGACTCTGTCTGTGCCGACGTTTCTCATTCCAAATCCAAATCATTCTAATTCTAATACCGATCGACCTAGAATTGGAAAACGTGACTTTGAACCATCTGATTGGTCAAAATTCAATGTCGTGTTGTACAACAAAAGTAAAGCAGTAGAAAGTGGGGCAGTGACGGCAGCCACGGCGGGGCCTCCGCCATGGATTTGCGGCGCCTACTGAATCGTCTTGCCCGCATATTTTTTTCGCAATGATGACGTGGGAATCAAGACCTGTGTAAACTTTTCAGTTCTTTTGTTATTTTCTTAAACATTGGTTTTGACATTTGATAGGCGTCGACGTAGGAAGGAACAAGTGGAGTGGAGCCCCCCTCATAAAGATTTCTGTTTCTGGAAAATGAAATGAAATAAACATCCGTAAAAGAGACATAAATAAAAAAAACGGCTCTAAATGTCTCAAAATCAGCTTGCTTAGCCAAACAATCACACTAAACTCCAAATAATCACAAAAGTACAGTGATCCTGAGTTCCTTTCCGTGAGTTCAAAGATTTTTCTGTTTCTTTCTCCCCAAATATCATAGACACAGCAACGCAAACCTATCTTGAATATGGTTAAGCCGTGATTATTCTAGAATTCGACCCAGCTTACCTCTTAAGCCCAGGTTTCTTGTTGATGTGCACCCTCTGACCCTAAATATAACTAGTATAGGTGCATTAGAAAAATAAGTGATCCAAAATTTTAGGAAAAATTTGCATAAGATATATAGGCCATTAAGATTGTTATCCTATTTAATTATGGCAAAGATTTTAACCTTATTGTTAACAATCAACCAAAGTATACATGAAATTTTAGGCAAGTTCCCGGTAAATCAAACCAATTTCCACCAAGGGACAATTATTTCATGAGCTCTAAAGAGGGATACATAGGAGCTGTTTGAGAAGTTTTTTGAGCTATGCCTTGATCATATAGTTGTATCCTCTTTGCTTAAATCAGGATTAGAGTTTTGGGCTGTATTTATGGTTGTAGTGAAACCACAATGATCATGTTGCCACCTTTCCCTTTGATTATCTCTTTTAACTCTTCCCTAACTAGAATAGTGAGATCAAGTGAGCCAAACTCTACAAGCAAGTGAAGAGGTCCTAATATGTTCCAGTTGTCATACTAGAAACTAGTTTTTTTTTTCTTTCTCGATTCCCATTCAAAAATTTCATTTCCCTAACCATGACTTTGCTTAATTTTAGAAGTTGATTGATGGCCTAAGAATTGTCTGTTTATTCTTCATGTTCCATAAGCTATTGCCTTTTAGGTACTCCTCCTGCATCCATTTACCTACAAAGATTTATGATCATTACAAAGTCTCCATATTCTTTTCGCAAGGAGAATCTTTTTAGTATTTCTTGTGGACCTAATACTGAGGCCACCCTATTCCTTAGGCAAACATAACTCCCTCCAACTTACCCTGATTATTCCATTTTTGAATGTCCCACTAATCCAAAAAATTTCTTTAACATCTTCTCCATTCCTTTGGTGAGGTTCTGGAGCAAGTAAAGATGTGAACTCTAGCAAATATGGAGATTATTGAAGATGGATGTAAAAAGCTGACACTTACCGGAATAAGATAAAGATTATTTTTCCTTCTTCTAATCCTTCTAAAGATGGCATCAAACAGAGGGGCATAATCTCTATAGGTAGGTTTAGAAGTAGTGATAACAACGCCCAGGTATTTAAAAGTAGGCATATAAATTTTAAGTCTTGAATAATTGGTAAGATCCTGCATTAGAACACTAGAAGTAGCAAAGGCATATAACTACCTCTTATTGTAGATAACTTTGAGGCATGAGATCTCTGACAATTGGTTGAAGGATCGCATGAGTGTACCAACTACTAGTTTATTGCTCCATAAAACAAGATCAAATTATCCAAAATGGATATGTTAAACAACTTCATAGACTTGCATATATAATGGTATTTAAAGGCATGATTTGCCTGATGTTATAAGAGATAAATCTAGTTAATACCTCAATGCAAATGGTAAAGACGAGTGTGAGATAGGTTCTCCTTATATGATCCTTTTAGCTCTCTTAAAAACACTAGTTGGCTTACCATTGATAATGACAATATAAGTTGGACTAAAGATACACTAATCTATCCATTGGTTGAATATAATTGGGAAACCAAAGGCCTAGAGAGCATTCAGAATAAATTTCCAGCTAATGGTATCAAATGCTTTGTAAAAATCAATCTTCAAATAGCAACATCTAATTGATTTTTTTGTAATGGTTGACTTGAACAACTCCTAAGCTATCAAAATGTTGTCTCCAATATTCCTTCTTGATATAAAATCACCTTATAATGAATTGATTAAGCAATTCGTCATAAGTGTTTAATTATTTATATTTTTAGGTTTATATTTAATGGATTTTGTTTGTTTATTTGGGCGTTTTTTAAATTTTGATAAACAATTCAATTAATTATATTTTTATGTTGTAATTCACTTATTTAGAGTAAAAAATAATTTGGAAAAAATTTAAGGCAATTTAGAGCTATTTTGACTCAGTTATGAAAATGCTTCTTAAAGTACATGGCACCAACATACCCATGTTGATGCTTGTGTACCTTAACATGGACATGTTTCATATAAGACAAGTAGTCTTAAAGTTTCAAAGAGTTAGACCACCATCACATTTTGTGCCTGTGTTTGTGTTGAATTTAAGGGCTTTATGATTTTTAAAGTACATAGCCACCAACACGTCCGTGTTGATGGCTATGTACCCTCCAAAAACCTAATTTTCAAACTATAAAAGACAAGATTATAAGGAAAAGTGAAGAGGAGACTAGAGAAACACAAAAGAAAACCCTAGGATGATAGAAAGCTCAAAGAATAACCAAGGACCCTTTTGGAGTGGATTTTCATTAATCTAGAGTAAAGTTTTTGAAGATTAAAGGGATTTCATCATGTTATCCTTAATTTTTAGTTTTATCTTTAGCTTTTATGTTATGTTGATATGATTATGAGCTAAACCCTTTATGGTATCTAGATTAGAAGAACCTTTGGGTGGATCTTGTAGTGATTTTATTTTATTTTTTAGTTTCATTAAGGTTCAATTATGTGTTCTTTATTATTTTTGAATTAATATTACTGGCATATTAATTTATGTGTGATTTCATGCAATTGAGATTGAGAAATTCTTTGTATAAATAGACCCAACATAATTAAAAGAAGTTGCTAGCAAAACTAGAGACAGGTCACCATAAATCCTCTAGAATAAAAAAACTTAATAGTGAAATTTATAAATTGATTAATTAAAATTTATAGATTTTAATTAAAGAGAGATTTAAATTAATCATCTTAGGATTAATTATTAATAGTCTTGAACAAAGGTATTAGCAAAATTGAATTATAAATTGATTATTGAAAATTTATAGATTTTAATTAGAAAGAGATTTAAATTAATCAACTTAGGATTAATTATTAAAAGTCTAGAACAAAGGTATTAGCATAATTGAAAAATTTTCACAGTCTAATGAACTATAAATTAAATTGATGCATAAAGTCATAATTGTATAAGAAGTCTTAGGGGGATTTGAATTCTAAGTACTACTATCTTCTTTAATTGTTTCTTAGTTTAATCTTCATTCTAATTAATCAATTGTGCATAATTGTTTTAGTTTATAGTTTTGATTTTTAATTTGATTAAGCATCATCGTCATCATTTGTTAAACTAGATGATAGAATGTGAATAGTACAAGTAATTTTAATCCTCATAGGATTGACACATACTCGTTAGTATTAGTTATAGTTACACCATACGCTGTGGTAAAACATAATTAATCAATAGGAAGTTTTTTAAAGGAAGTTGATCAAAATGATTAATTATGAGTTTAGTTGTGATGGTGATTTGATTTATTTAGGCCAATAGTTTTGAGTTTTAATGATTAAGTTGGTTTTAAATTATGTATAATTTATACATGCATTGAGTTAAATGTGAATTCTTTTTGAATCTTTTCATTATGAAAAAGGAAAAAAAATAGTATGTGAACAAACGAGCATAAATAATTTAACTTCGCAAAGGATGGGAGTTGGGCCCAGGCTTCGCCTAAAGTCAATAAGACCTAGGTTGACCGAGTCTTTAGCCCTAAAATTCTAAAAAAGTTGTGCCTCTGGGGCAAATGTAAAAAGTGAAATGACATCGTTTTAGTGCAACAATAAAATAACATCATTTTTCTGGATGTATATTGTAATCTAATAAGGCTAAAACGACGTAGTTTTGTGATAGGAGCAAGAAGGCATCGTTTGACCCTTTTAAAAAAAGTTTTATCTCATAGTAAACTGATGTTATTTTACACCTAGTGTAAAACGATGCCATTTTACTCTAGGTTAGCATATACCTTTTTAGTTTTTCCCCTTCCTTCCTCTTTGTCTCTCTTTCATCCTTCTTGCCTCGCCACTTTGTGCCTATCTACCTCCTAGTTTCATCTTCTTCTTCCAATCTACAGTCTGCACCTAACTGCCCAAGCCCACAGGCCTATAGCTATTCACTAGCCTCGAATAATTAAGAACTTGTGTGGAGGCAACAACTATAGTGCTGAGGAAGTGGCAGCTTGATTTCAATTATTTTTACAGTAAGTTTTCTTTCATTGCCTTATTTTTGTATATTGGAATAACCTTAATTACAGCTTTAGTGATTAATATATTTCTATTGTAAACATTGGCAATTTGGGCAAATTATAAGAGGAAGTTAAAAAAGAAGTTAGGGTTCTTCATATAATCCTTATCTGAAGTATAGTTAATATGTATAACTTAATTTTGTATTGTACAACAACTTGTTCTTTATAGCGTCAAAGTCTGCCCTATTTTCTATATAAGCTTAATCTTAATCTTTGTTGAAAGGGAAGGGAACTAATACATTGGAGTTTTGCTTTGTTTCACTCTTATTTATTGTTAAAGATAATACAACATCACCCTTTTCCTACTGCCACTAATATGGGACCCCGAACTCTTCGATTAATTGAGAAATTATTGGTGATTATTCATGTGTAGAGAAAAGGAGAATTCTTGAATTTGAAATGAAATGGC
>JANZLX010000212.1:9966228-9987907 GCA_025531955.1 Erythroxylum orinocense
GCCCACGTTTTCCTGGAATGATCATCAATAAAAGTCACAAAGTACTGTGCATTACCAAGTGACTTTGGCAATGGTCCGCACAAATCTGAGTGAATCAGATCTAAAACATTCTTCATTCTAGATGGGGGAGAACTTTGGAAAGAAACCATATTTTGTTTCCCTGCTAGACAATTTGCACATTTCTTCTGTTGTATCTGATTTAGACCAGATAGCATATTTCTTTTTACAAGCTGAGTCATCCCTTTCTCACCAATGTGACCTAGTCTTTTATGCCACAAATCAATTGTATTATCATTCTCCACTGTATTGACAACATCACTAGAGAGCTTTGCCTGCATCATATACAGTCTTAAGTGCTTCTAACCTCTAGCCACTACTAACGAACCCTTAGTAAGCTTCCATTTTTCGTTTCCAAAAGTATTTGGAAACCTTCGTCATCTAGCCTGTTTACAGAAATCAAGTTCAAACGCATATCAAGAATGTACCTGACATCTTTCAGCAACAGTCTTGAGTCATTCGCTGTCTATAAAGAAACATCTCCTTTACCAACAACATTTGACAGATTTCTATTTGCCATCTTAACAACGCCATAATTCCCAGGTGTCTAAGATGAGAAAACTTGCCTGTGAGATGTAACATGAACAGTAGCTCCACTATCAATTATCCAACTTGTTTCTTGCGACACCAGTCTGACTATCTCTATATCAATAACAAGGTTAAATACATCAACAATGTTATCTTGTTCATCATCACTGCTTTCTTCTTTCTTCACATCTTTGCCTTTTTCCTTCTTCAAATTTAAGCAAAATTTCATGATATGGCCCTTCTTCTTACAGTAATGGCATTTCACATTTACATATCTGTTTGACTTTCCTTTGCTCTTGTCTCTAGAATTTGGACCTCTGGATTGACTCCTTCTTCTATTTTCTGTAAACAGAACATCTGAATGTGATGAAGAGGCTGCAGATTGTGATTTACGTCTCATCTCTTCATTTAGTATATTGCTTTTCACAGACTCCATATTTAATACGCCATTTGGTGCAGTATTTGTCAAAGACACCTTTAAAGTCCCCCAAGACTCTGGTAATGAAGCTAGCATCATTAAAGCAATCACTTCGTTGTCAAACTTTATGCTCATCTTTGATAACTAATCAACAATCCCTTCCATGTTGTTTAAATGATCAGCTACAAAAGTACCCTCCTAGTATTTTACCTGCATCAATTTTGTCAGATAAAACAATTTGTTGTTACCGATCTTTGAAGCATACAACTGTTTCAGCTTATTCCATAGCATTCTTGCATAAGTCTTGTTACAAATGTGATTGTATACATTATCATCGACAAATTGTCGAATATAACCACACGCTCATTCATGCTCAAAATCCCATTGTTCGTTGGACATTTCCTCCGGTTTAGTTGTCGAAATACCGGCAAATGCATCTTTGTAATCATCAAGAGATCCTTCATCTTGGTTCACCATATACGGTAGTTCATACGGTTCAGATTAATCATTTTGCTCGTCTTCACCTCCATTTTCCAAATTTGAGAAAACCGACCTCAAATATGGAACCAGGATGTCAAAATTTGGCAGAAAAGATATCTTCTAAATTTTCAACACAGGATCGGAATAGTGTCGTCGGACCCTATTGGAATAGTACTGCAGGACCCAGTAAATAGTAACTTGAAAATAGTATCACTGGAATAGTGCCGTCGGACTCCACCAGAATAGTATTACGGGACTCGGTAAATAATAACTTGTGAATAGTACCGCAAATAGTACCATGAGACCCAGTTACTATTGCTGCATACTGCGTCACCTTGAAAATTAATTAAAACAACGTAAAAGTACTATTTATCACCTTTGCCATTTTAAGTCAACTTTTCAAACGGATCACGTCAAAAAATTGTTGAAATTTTCTCTTTTCAGTGATGTTCTTCTTTTCAAAAAATATCTCCAATGAAAACACAGCTCTGATACTACTTGTTGAGCGCAGCGGGTGTATTTTGTTAAAAAGAAAAATAAAATGAGCAAAATGGACACAAAATATTTAACATGATTCACCCTTAACTTTGGGTTACGTCCACGGACAAAACTCAGAATATTTCTTTCACTATTACAAATAATAGGTATACAGAGATAAAACCAAAATAGTGGCTCACAAGGTGTTTACCAACATAAAAATACTAACCTCACTATTTTGTCACTCACCAATCCTTTAGGAAAATTTTCCTAACTTCAGAGCATTTGAATTGCTCTGGGTTTTTTTTCTATATGTTATATGTTTTGTTGAAGCAAAGAGTGGTCTTTTTTCCTTATTTTCAACAAATGTTGCATTTGTTGAAATCAACAAATGTTGCATATTGCGGCACCACATTCGATGCCGCCATATTAGACATGCAGTCCCTCCATGTGAGAGGGACCCATGACCAACACTACTTTCATTGCTCCTTTTAGAGTACTGCTCCATTCCTCTCCATTATGAGAAGAATGAGAGTCATTCCTAACTTTGCTTAATGTTTAATGCTTAATTTTTTTTAGTTTAGTAAAATTTGGTATTCTTTAACTAATAATATAATTAATTAATTAATTAAAATATAATTAATTAAAATTTTGTAATTAATTTATTAATTAAAATATAATTCATTCATTATTTAAAATATTGTAATTAATTAATTAATTACAATATAATTAATTAAATTATCATTAATTAAATTATAATTCATTACAATATAATTTATTTATTAATTAAGATATAATTAATTAATTACATTATAATTAATTCATTAGTTACAATATTATAATTAATATTGTAATTAATTAATTACACTATTTTAATTAATAAATAAATTGTAATTAATTAATTACATTATAATTAATTTTTATTTCGCAATATTTTTTTATAAACCAACCAATATCAATGGTAATGATAATCATTCATTTATCTTAACCAACCATCATAATTATAATAATAATATCCATTCTCATTTTTTACTATATTCATTTTTATTTTTATTATCATCTCTTATACGAACTAACCGCTACCTAAAATTACCAAAAAAAAAAACAAAATGAACTGCCTGTCGATACAACAGACCAGTAGCATCCTAAGATGTGCAAGTTTTCCTGATGATCTGTATTTTTCCTTAGCATTCGTTCTTTACACGCAGAACAGAAGTAACGTTGCTGTATTGCTAATATACAATGTTCATTGATTCCAATAAAGAAATCAGAATGACTAAAAAAAAAAAATAGTGATAGGCACGATTTCGTTTATAAAAATCACTACGATTGAAACTTTGTCTGGAACCTCCTGCAGTTCCAATTCATTTCAACATATTGTTCAGGGACCTTGAAAGAGTTAGTCATTCATAGCAACATTTAGAGATCCGTTTCATATTGGTTGGTACCGGTCGAAAGATACTGTACCAGCCAAAAAACAGTACCCAAATTTTATTTTAGGTATCAACCAAAAATATCAGCCGATACCGGCCAATTTTAGCTGTATCGACTGCAAGAGCGGATTCAGAAAATTTTTTAAGAGGGGGTAAAATTTTATTTTTAATGGGTGCAAAATTTTATTTTTTTTATACCATAAAAATTTAAAATAATAACTTTTACAAGTAAAATCTTTTGGAGTTAGTGGGGGCAAGTGCCCCCACTTGCCCCCACTGTGGCTCCGCCACTGACCGACTGATATTCAAAATATCGGTCAAATACTGACCGGTACCAGAAACTTTAAAAAATTGGGAAATTTTTTTACAAAATTTTCAAAATTTCCCTCCCTCCCTCCTACCTAATAAAAATATTTTATTTCTTAAAAAATAATTTTAAAATTATTATTTATAAACTAATATTTATTTTATATATTTTCAATTATTAAATCAAAATTTATATTTTTAAAAATAATTAAATTTATTAATAAATATTAAATTAATTTTATATATTAAATTAAAATTGTGATTATGTCTAATTAAATGTAAAATGAAATGAAATATGAAAAAACAACAATTTTAAATTTTGATAAAATAGAAAATAATTAATTATTTTCATTATTTTACAATTAATTATTATATTTAGATAATTATTATATATAGAAATAATTAAAATATAATAAAGATATATATAAAATAAAATGAATAATTGTCATTATTATTTATTATTAAGATTTATAAAAGCATGATTGATGTAAACAGTAAACTAGTAAACAGTACAACTGTATAATATACCAATATAGATTATTTTGCAAATTTTAAAAATTTTAGGGATTATTTTATAAATTTTAAAAAAATTAAAATAATATTCGGTACTAACTGATACCAGTATAATTTTATTTCAGAATTCAATTCGATACTAAATTTGGTACGGTATCAATACTCATTATAAACTATATTATTAGCAGTCCAGTCTGTGTTTGGAGTTGGACCTTCATAAGTCACTAACGGGATGCCATATGGATCAAATAAAAAACGTCCCCAATAATTATTTAGTTCAACAGTTGGTGGCGAGAATTTAAAAGTAAAGGGAGTATTTATTTGTATTCAGTCAGGCTAACGAAGAATAAATTTAAATGCCTAAAAAAAAAATAAAAAAAATTAAATTGAAACCAAAAAGAACATATCAAATCTTTTCATATATTAAATTAATAAGGACGTAAATGTTTACTGTTGCCTAATGTGAAGGCTAAACTAACAATTTTCTGTTTCACGCCACCACCAGCTAGCTTCTTCGATAAAAACTCTCTTCCTGTCTCTCTCCTCAGGTCCCCACTAGACGCTGTCAATCAAAGTACAAAGCAAGTCGTCTGTAAGTGTGCTTCGGCTTCCCTAAAATTCAAGCAAGAATCACATAAAAAAAAAAGCAAAAAGATGCATTGATGGACCCCCTCCCAACTTCCCTACTACTTACTAAATCTCCTCCGACATGTCGCACATCTTCAGGGACAAGTCCTTGGGCGGTTCCAAACGTCACTCCTACGTTCACGCTCCTATGCCTCCTCCTCCTTCTCACAACCCACCTGTCGCTTCTGACTTCAGGTCACCCTTTGGTGACCCCGCCCCTACCTTGTCCGACTCCGACCTCCGCGATTCCGCATATGAGATCCTAATCGCCGCTTGCCGGAGCTCCGGCACCCGCCCCTTGACCTACATCCCCCAGTCTGAGAGGGCTGCTGACAAGGCTCCGGTATCTTCGGTTCCGTCGCTCCAGCGC
The DNA here is from genome assembly GCA_025531955.1 of Erythroxylum orinocense. Classification (NCBI taxonomy): domain Eukaryota; kingdom Viridiplantae; phylum Streptophyta; class Magnoliopsida; order Malpighiales; family Erythroxylaceae; genus Erythroxylum; species Erythroxylum orinocense. The sequence continues at coordinate 9,971,438 of JANZLX010000212.1, forward strand.
TCGCTGACGTCTTCTGCTGCTAGTAAGGTGAAGAAGGCGCTGGGAATGAAGTCGAATTCTGGGAAGAAGAGAGTTGACGATGGCGGTAAACCGACGAGTCTAGGGAGAGCGCAAAAAGCGGTCACGATTGGTGAGTTGCTTAGGGTTCAGATGCGAGTTTCGGAGCAAACTGATTCCAGAATTCGGCGAGCTCTGTTAAGAATTGCTGCTGGCCAGGTTTGTGTATTTGCTTTGGATCGAATTCGTAACTTCTTCAGTCTTTTTGAGCATATAATTGTTTAATGAAAATCTATTTTTGGAAAATTGAAGTTTGGTTTCTTTGAACCATGGTAATTTGGCGTTTTGTATATTCTGATATTATAATTGGGAGTTTGTTTGGTTCCTTTGGATGCTTTATTATTTGTTTGTACATTCTCTTACTTTTATGGGTTCCTAAATTCCTTTTCCTTTTGCATTTTCAATGGTGAAATGGAGAGAACAATTAACTTATAAAGTTTAAATATTAATCTTTTACTTGCTGAACTTAAACGAGTGAAAAGGGTAGAAATTGAAATTAGTGGGGTAGCATAAGCGAGTAACGCGATCCCAGTTTTCCTTTTCTCAATGATTGACGATGTTCCTCTTGCACGATGAGTTTATCAGCTGCTATATGATTTCGTCTAAATGTATTTGCTTTTCAAACTATTATGCTATATTTATTCCGAGTCAAGGGTGGTCAGTTACGGCGTTTGGGGTGTTTGCACTTTATCAGCTTGGAAGGCGGATGGAATCTATGGTCCTCCCTCTGGAGCTACTGCAGCAGATCAAGCCATCCGATTTTCCTAATCAGCGAGAATATGAAACTTGGCAGGGGAGAATTTTGAAGCTCCTAGAAGCTGGACTGCTTCTACATCCTTACCTGCCACTTGAGAAGACAGACACTGCTCCATGGCGCCTCCAGCAGATTATACGTGGGGCGCTAGAAAAACCAATTGATACTGGGAAGAATAGTGAATCAATGCAAGCTCTCCGCAGTGTTGTTATGTCTCTTTGCTGTAAATCATTGGATGGGTCTGTTTCTGTCACATGTCACTGGGCTGACGGGTTCTCGTTGAATCTTAGACTCTACAATATGCTCTTAGATGCATGTTTTGATGTTCATGATGAAACAACTGTCATAGAAGAGATTGATGAGGTCTTGGAACTCATAAAGAAGACTTGGGGAATACTAGGAATGAACCAGATGTTGCATAATATCTGCTTTTTGTGGGTTTTATTTCATCATTATGTTGTGACCGGCGAAGTTGAGGAAGACCTGTTGTTTGCTGCCAACAATCTGTTAATGGATGTTGAAAAGGATGCGAAGGCAGCTAAGGATCCAGATTATGTCAAGGTTTTAAGTTCCACATTAAGTTCAATTTTGGGTTGGGCAGAAAAAAAACTTCTTGCTTACCGTGATTGCTTTAACAGTGATAATACTGAGTCAATGCAAAGCATTGTTTCTTTGGGAGCTGTAGCAGCAAAGATCTTAATTGAAGATATATCTCAAGAATATCGTGGGAGAAGGAAACAAGTTGATGTTGCTCGTGATAGGATTGATACATATATTAGGTCATCCCTTCGAACTGCTTTCTCACAGGCAAGTTTCCCAAATTCTGTAAAATGTACTTGCCAGAAATAATCAATGTTTCAAATTGTTATCCATTAACATTCATATGGAAGTTCAGTTTTAACTAAGTTTGTTATAGGTCCTTGATACCTCATGTAGACATTTGAGTTGACTGTTCTGCTATCCTCACCTTAGGATTTGGACCTTAGACCATTGTGATTATTTAAATTTTGTTTAAATAAGTTTAGGACAAGTATGCAACTTTAAATGGAAGTACCTTGGCATTCAGTTCTGCAAAGTCTATCACAATTCAGGAAATCATCTCTTTCTAGACCAGTCTACAGCTCATCTGTCCTATATTTGCATAATTACGGACCAAGCTTGTCAGCTGATTACTTGAGGTTTTATTTAATCGTCGTAAGACAGAAAATGGAGCAGATCAAGTCTAGGAGACACTTATCTAAACACCAGCAAAATCATAGGCCCATCCTGTCCATTCTTGCGGAATCTGCCAGTGAACTCGCCTTTAATGAGAAGGCAATATTTTCTCCAATCCTGAAGAAATGGCATCCTCATGCAGCTGGTGTGGCTGTGGCTACCCTCCATTCTTGTTATGGGAATGAGCTGAAGCAATTCATTTCAGCTATTACTGAGTTGACGCCTGATGCTATACAAGTGCTGACTGCTGCAGACAAATTGGAGAAGGATCTTGTGCAGATTGCAGTTGAAGATTCGGTAGATAGTGAAGATGGAGGAAAGTCAATAATCCGTGAAATGCCTCCTTATGAAGCTAAGGTTTTAATTGGCAATTTGGTGAAGTCATGGATAAAGTCAAGAATTGACAGACTTAAGGAATGGGCTGAGAGAAATTTGTTACAGGAGGTATATGTGACACTTCATCTGTGTACTTACCAAGTGTTTGATGTAATAATTGCTGTTAGCTTTCCTTGAGTTCATGTGTTTTGCTCTATTCGTTCAAAATTACTGAAAAGATTGTGCACTTGAGTAATTTAGTCCATCTGCATGAGACAGAACAAAAATTTTGGTGGTAGGCATAGCAACTAGACTCAGATCTTCTGTTGAAGGCTGGTTAAATACTGAGTCAGTATAAGTTGATTATTTGTATTGTTTCTGATCAATCTTCAACAATCTGACGTTCCCATTTTTAATATAGGTATGGAATCCACAGGCAAATAAAGAGCGAATTGCTCCTTCTGCTGTTGAAGTTCTTCGATTGGTAGATGAAACATTGGAAGCATTCTTCTTGTTGCCCATACCTGTGCATGCAGTGGTCCTTCCTGATTTGATCTCTGGTCTTGACCATTGCCTGCAAAGTTACATATTAAAGGCAAAATCTGGATGTGGTATGTGATTCATGGTCTTCAAAACCATACTTGATAAAGCAACTATGGTCAGTGTTGTCATGCCTGAAAAATTTCTTCTGATGTGCAGGGACCCGAAGCACTTTCATTCCCTCATTGCCTGCATTGACTAGATGTAGTATGGGATCAAAATTTAATGTTTTTAAAAAGAAGGAGAAGTCACAAGCACCCCAGAGGAGGAAGTCTCAGGTTGGCACTGTGAATGGTGATGCCTCCTGGGGGATACCTCAGCTATGTGTACGTATTAATACTTTGCAGCACCTTCGAACACAGCTGGAAGTGTTAGAGAAAAGAGTAGTTGTCCAGTTGAGGAGTTCAAAATCCACTCATGTGGATGATTTATCAAACGGAACATTTAGAAGATTTGAGCTCTCGGCAGCTGCTTGTATTGAAGGGATCCAACTGCTCTGTGAGGCAGCAGCATACAAGGTTGTCTTTCATGATTTGAGTCATGTTCTTTGGGATGGTCTATATGTTGGAGAAGTTTCATCTTCCAGGATTGAGCCCTTCTTGCAGGAGCTTGAGCAGTATTTGGAAATTATTGCTTCCACAGTGCATGATAGAGTCAGAACACGTGTGATTACTGATGTGATGAAGGCTTCACTAGAGGGATTCCTTTTGATTTTGCTTGCTGGAGGCCCTTCCCGTGCTTTTACTCTTGAAGATTTTCAAATGATTGAGGAGGATTTTAAGTTTCTTACAGATCTATTCTGGTCCAATGGTGATGGACTACCAGTTGATTTAATTGATAAGTACTCAACAACAGTTAAAGGCATCCTTCCTTTGTATCATACGGCAACTGAGAGCCTGGTTGAGCAATTTAAAAGTATAACCTTAGATACCTGTGGGTCTTCTGCTAAATCTAGATTTCCCTTGCCTCCAACTTCAGGTGACTGGAACCCTATTGAGCCAAACACACTCTTGAGAGTTCTGTGTTATCGGGATGATGAAACGGCAGCAAAGTTCCTTAAGAAGACTTACAACTTGCCTACAAAACTGTAACAACCTTGGATGAAGCGACTGCAAGATTGTGCAATTTTGCGGATGGCTGGGTGATGATGGATATGGCTGTTGCAATATTAACTGAATCCCTTGGACATTAAAAACTCCTTCAAGTTGGGTTTAGCGGGGAGGCTTTTCTTCGTGGATTTTTGCTGTTGATATTAGAAATTAGATACAAATCGTGTATATCATAATTATTATTTTGGTGTGAAGTCTTCTTCCATAAGTTGTGAAAGAACTTCAGGAGATGCCTGACCTGCTCCTTTATGTACGGGTGTATATTAATCTTACAGAGAGGTAGGAGTTTGCGCATGACATAGTTTTATATCTGAGAAAGCTGACGAAACATCCATATGGCACAACAAGAGACATTCAAAGGAAGTGTGTTGTTTGTGGGGCTACGTAGAGATTAAATTATTCCCTGATCTGATTTCTTAATACATATTTGCCTATGGAGCTTATACTATATGGTTCAAAATTGATGATTTTACAGTATTTAGTTATTTAGAGTGGTTTTATTTAGAAACAACCTCTTTACTAGTTAGGAATAAGACTGTGTATTATTAGATCTTTAGATCTTGTGTATCAGCAAGATTCATACTGAGCGGTGTTGTTGTTGTTATTGTTGTTGTTACGTGTAAATTAACAATATTTTTGTGAAGGGAATGAAAATGTCTCATTGTTTGAGAGGAACGTATGTACCTAATGCTTATTTTGCTTTGCTAGAGTTTACAAATCAAATGCAGATTAGGTTGTTATCTGTTCCCTAGTTCAGTTATGGCAATAATATGTACTGTGTATATAAAAGCTAATAATCTCACCGTCATCCCTCCCTCTATCTGTTTTCATTGTATGATATGGGCGTATACTTGGGGGGTGTGGTTGGATTTTTCTTCTGGATTTCTGCAGTTTTAGCCTTGTCGCCAATGGAAACTTTGAATTTGCATTGATGTGTAATAGGAAAGGTACGTTCCATATTTACATAAACATGATGATAGTCAATTATAGCTTATTGTGAATGTTTTTGGAATGAGAGGATTTCATTTTGGAATTTAGATTGTTATTTCTCACAAAATTCTGACAAATCCTAGTATCTTCGTCGTTCGTCCTGCTTATTGCTGTATTGCATTTTTATTTCCACAGACAATGCGAAGTATCATGAATTTCTTCACCGTTTTGATGCATAACCTCTCAACAGGGAAATGCCACCTAATTAAAGCATTTGTGATGCTCCTGGAGAAACGGAAAACAAAGGGTAAAGTCTATAGGATTGGTTTTTGTACTGTTGAGCTACCATATACATCCTACACGATTGTAGACACGCAAAAGGTGCTGTGAAATGAGAAGGTGGTTTCACTTCCGTAGCAAACTAATTGGCATGCACTCCTGCCCGAAACAAGCTATAATCATAATTTTCATGATACAACAGATTGTTCAGAACTCTTTCAAGACCCAGTATCTCCAGCTAACATAAAGATGTAACTTAGCATCAACATACCCAATAATATGTAGATCTTCTAAACACGTCTAACTAAACAAATAATGTCTAATTTTGTGCATATAGTGCAACATTTTCTTTACCGCATCCTAATGTTCATTATTAGGATTTGACAAATGCTTTCCAAGAACACTAATCACAAAAATAAAATCATGCTTAGTACATACCTTTAAAAACATTAGGCTCTTTTAAGTGCATTACTATAAGGAATGCAACTTTTCTCAACATTTTCCCCCTCATTATGATGAAATTGCTCCTTTCTCAACTAATACTTTTGACTAAAGTTGACACGCCCAATTTACAATCTTGATTGTTCAACCTCTTCAATATTCTGTCTACATAAGCCTTTTAAGTTAGGCCTAAAGCTTTCTTCAATTTGTCACTATAAATCTCCACTGTAAGAATAAAAAGGATTTCCAAAATCCTATAATTAAAGTTCTTTGAAAGCTTTCTTTTTACATTTGTCAACATGTTTAAATTATTGTCGGGTAGCAATATATTATCCGCATACAAGACTAAAAACATCCGTTCAATTTAGAGTATATGCAAGAGTTAAAGTGTGTTCTCCTCAAACTCTAAAGTTGTAACCATTTAGCAAAACTTCAAATACCACTATTGTAATACCTGCTTCAATTCGTAAAGTGACTTTCTCAACTTACAAACATAATGCTCATTCCCCTTCATCTCAAAACCCTTAAATTGTTGTATATACACTTCCTCCACTAGATAACTATTTAAGAAGGATTTCTTAACATTCATTTGATGAAGGTCAAGATCAAAATAAATTGTCAAAGTTATAATGATATAGAATAAGTCTTTGATTGGGACTAGTGAGAAAGTATTAGTATAGTCCACTCCCTCTTTTTGATTATATCCTTTAGCCTCAAGTCTTGTTTAAAGCCGAACAACCTTTCCTTTTGAAAATAAAGCCAATCAACTTTGCTTTTAGTATTTCTCTTGGCTTTAAACATCTACTTCAACTAATGGGTTTAAGCCTATCTAGAAGCTAAAATTTTATTAAAATTATCCTTACATACCTCTAAAAGTACTTAAACATCCCTCTCATAAACTATAGTAACATGCACTACTATTGAGTTAGACTTTCTATTGCTTCAGCTCTGAATTATACATATGCTACTTCATTCTTTAAAAGCTTCATAATCAATGTCTCTGCAATTGTGGTACTATAACCAGAACAACAAAACATACAGCATTTCAAACCTTCATAATAGTCTATAAAGAACCTAAAGGTTGTACTAGGATCTAACTTTTCCCCAAGTGAGTTAATATTTATCTTCGTTAGGTAGCCTTAAATCCTCAAATGATTCAAACTGGGCTTCTTACCTACTCACAATTAAAAATGAGTTTTATAAATTGACTTACTTAGAATATGGTTCAGAATGTATAGTGTCATCTCGATGTCTTATCCTAGAGATACTTAAAGAGCTTTGATCTCGCTATTATGCTCCTCAACACATCCTTTAGTATCTAATTACACCATTTTACTACTTTGTTATGCTCAAGTGTACTCGACATTGCGTATTATGAAAATATACCATAATAAACTTAGCAAAAATTCCTTTCTCTTGCCAAAAATCTCCATGTATGCTATAATACTCTCCACTAAGGTCTAACTTGACAATCTTAATAGGTTTATTAAATTGCTTCTCAACCTTTATTTTTGTATATTTTAAACTTCTATAAGTCCTTAGACTTATTTATAATGAAATACATATAACCATTGAGAGTAATCATCACTAAAAATCATAATAATTTCGTCTTATCAATGGTGGGATTCAAAGACCTATCAATATATGTATGAGTGATCTAAAATGTTAATACTTCTAGTGGCATCTCTTTTCATACTTTTAGTGAGTTTACCTCTAATACAATCTACACACACATTACCAACATAATTATAAACTAAATTGGAAAGGATTTCATCCTAATCAATTCACAACTTTTTTCTTTAAAATATGACTCTCTTACATCATAAAGTGAATAACTTCTCTTTGGTTAAATTCCTTATCCTTCAATATTTATAACCAATTCACTATGATCTTTCAAATCTAAACTATAAAGACTATCATTAACAAATATTCACCATTGATAGTATAATTAAGGGACAATAAAAATTTTCTATCAATAAAATCAAAATGTATCTATCATCATTAAGTTTAGAAAATGAAATTAAACTACATCTTCACCTTTGCCACTTCATTTAAAAGGATACTATACCTAATATCAAATACAAGTTTAAATTTTTTATGTACTCTACTTTTATTTTGGTTCCATTACTTATGCAAATGTTTACCTCCTTTTCACTTGGCCTTTTTTGATCCTCATTTCTTGTAATGTATTAGAAATATGAATAGAAGAACCGATATTTACGTACCAACTATTTATTGTTAGATCTATTAAGGATGACTCAGACAAACTAAAATCTTAAAGTTATCTGATTTATTTTCTTTCTTTGTCAAAGAAGCCTTATACTAATAGAAGTCCTTCAAATTCTCCAATGTTAACATTTAACATTATTCTTATTAACATCACCAGATGAATTATTGTATTTCTGTCCCTCCTTCTTACCCTTATTCTTCTTTCACTTATTGTTTAGATTCCTTAATTCCTTTTAGCTCTAAAGCATTTAGACATTAAGTTCACTATATGACCCCTCCCATGTTTAATCTTCTTCTCTTATTAGGTACAAATTTAGATCAATTCATTCATTATCGAAAACTCCTTCCTAGAATTATAAATTGTCTTTAAGGAACGAAACTCATATGGTAAAGAATTCTATACTTGATGAATTGAGAAAGAGTTTGATATCAGAACTTGAAACCTACTTAGTCTATTAGCTATATCATCCACCCTCATTATATAAACACTAACCCTTGATGCTTGATCATATTTTAGTGAAATCAATATGTGCATAAGTTTTCCATCTTCAGCTTTCTCACACTTCATGGACTTGAAACCTGTTCAGGTTTTAAATTAAAAACTTTCTTTACTACAAGTATACAGATTGTATCTTATAGCATAAAAAGTATCACCCCATGAGGATTATAGTACCTAACAAATCTTGAAACTTTGTTTGAGATAAAAAAAGATAATTTACTAAACCAAAAAAGAATTGATAATTAAACAACAATGAATTGATTGGTTGATCAGTGATGAAAATTAGGAATTACTTGTATCCTTATTTGTTTTCACTTCACCTTCTTGATTTATTCTTGCTTGATCCTCGATATCCAATAATTAAGATTGCCCTCTCTCGAGATCTAATCAAGTAATTCTAATTAAAAATATATAAAAATTGAATTGTGATCTTTCAATTTATCAAAACTCTTCCTAACTTTGTAACTAAATTTTAAGCAAACCCATAAATAACTAATAAACAATTAGATCTCTCTTCAACTTCCTATTAATCTCATGCTTATAGGTTTATTAAGGTACCAACTTTTGTTGTGAAACAGAATATACATGATCCAATCTAATCTCTTAAATCAAATTGATTATAAAGCAATAAACATCACAAGCATATTTCATTAAATCAAGAATGATAAGTTTAACAAATAAATCAAGAGTAATTCTTAAATTTTTTTTAGCAATGTATAGATTTAGCTATAAATGACAATCGAATCATCATTAACACTTAGTATCAACAACATAATAAAATAAAATAGTAGAGAATTGAATTCGAATGTCTTCTCTTATTTTCCTTGAGCTGGAAATAGCAACTTTTGTTTTTCAAATTTTTGCTCTTTGATCCCCTCTTTTTATGTTTTCCAAGTCATCAATTGATGTTCTCTTCCTTTATATACATATAAACCTTCAAGGGTTTTATCTAGCTTTTTTTCACATGTTTTTGTTCCAAAAATAGTCTCCAGTTGTCAAAAGTATAAAAAAAACTCGCAACCCAGAAAAGCTTTTGCATGATCGTGCATCCCATACATGATCATGCATGACATTGCTCCAACTCTTTGTCTTGATCTTGCATGCTACTTCTTCATGCACCATCATGCTAGACACTATTTTCCAACTTTTCTTCAATTTTCCTATCCTTTCTCATCATTAAGCACATCAAACAGCCCTTAAAGCATACAATTAAGATCTAATTCTTGCCTTAAACAACAATCAATCAAACAAAACACACAAAAGACTAAGAAGAACATAAATCTAAATTCTAAACACATGATTATCATTTAGGAAAACACTAAAACACACTTTAACACCTAAAAAATACATTATAATTCACACCTATCAACATTCCCACACTTACATCTTCGCTTGTCCTTAAGCAAAACTAAAGCCACAAAATAAACAAAAACAAAGCATACAAACTCACAATCATGCAACAACACAATAATGGTGTAATGACATCAAATCTCATGAAATTAACTTAGCTATAAACATCAATCACTTAATAAGTTCTAACACACTAACTTATTCCATTCAAGTTCAAGTGCTTCATTTTAAATACACATATCAACCAAAATATTGACACCTATTCATACATCTATGACACTTGTAAGCATGCATTTATTCTTATATATGAATTAAAGAGGTATGTTATCACCAAATTCCCACTCATCAAAATTTTTTGACATTTGACAAGAAGATCAATACGTTCACTTTTATTGACAACAACATACTTTTAGGTTTTATTTAACAATAACCAAGTCTTTTGACATAAAGACAAATATTTTATCGTGAATGTCCCACGGTTACTTAAACAGGTTATGTTTTATCAAGCTTGGTTGGATTGTTATTTTAACCTTTTGACATAAAGATAAACATTTTTTTATGAATGCCCCCAGATACTCATCTATATCACAACTTATAACTGGTAACCGACTCTATTTGTAACCAAGTTTTATTAACGAGCCAACAGATTAGGAAATTTATTTAACACATTTATAAAACAAAATTGTTTTACCTACATCATTTCTTCCTAGTCAATCACCCATAAAAGGATACTAATGATGTTTACCTATTTAAATGGAATTAATTATAAGTACATCCAAACAATTATCATAAAATGAAAAAAATAAGTACAATACTCTAATCAACATGCATATTCACCTAAAAAGCACTTAAAAACACAAACTTCACAAGCTAATGTTTCTTCACAAATTAAATGATCTTGTTCATAGATAAGCTAATATCCTTCAATTTCATACGATTGATACATTCACACAATGCACACATCATACGATAAAATGTTTAGACAATGCTAACATAATAAAAAACTAACACAATGCAAATGCAAATTCACACAGAAATGATATGCAAGTGCATATACATCCTCGCACTTGAATAACACATTGTTTTTAATATGGAAAATGGCACAGAACTAAAAATAACAGACATGTAATAAACAAAAATAAAAGAAATTAAAAAAGGTAAGAATACTTATGGGGATTGTGGTGGTGATGGCATTGGAGAAGGAACCTGAACACATTTTATGCCATGATCATCAATCAATTCAACTTACTAAAAAATCATAAAAGCAAGGGAATAAACACACACACACACACACATACCCAAAACTACCTAAAACATAACATGATAATTTTAAGGTAACTAGCTTGAGCATTTTAGCTTAATTTTGAACTAACTCCTCTTTTGAATATTGAGGTCCTATATATCATCACATTAGGAATTATGCTTCTTATGTCCAATATTTTCCATCCTATAACTCTCATTATCTTTGTAATAGTCTCCATCTCTCTCTTTTCTTGTTCTTTATTAGTTTCAACTCCAAAATGGGTGGTTTCTCAATAAAGGGTATCATGGGTGCTTTAGTCCTTACTAATGATTCCTGTTTTAATTTGTTACCCAACTCCTCCTTTCCTAATTCTCCTTTATCTTCTACGTACCTAACACTAACTTCTTTTCTATTGCACTCCTCTTACTTTTTAATACAGTCATCCACTATATCAATCTTTATGCAATAGCTACTTTCCTTCAGATTCTTCAGTATTTTATTCATGTTAAATTCAACTTACTCATATCGAAGAATAAGTTTCCCTTTGTGAACATCCACTAAGGCTCTTCATGTATTCATATCCTTTCTACCAAAAATTAATGGATAGTTTCAATCCTCTCCATAGTACAACACTAAGAAATTCATATTAATAATAAACTTATCCACTTTTATTGACACGTCCTCCATCACGCCAAGCGATTTCTTTATAGGTTGATATGCCAATTAAATAAGCATGGATGTTGGCTTCACATCTCCTAGCCTCAATTTCCTGAAAATAAACAAAGGCATAAGATTAATACTTAAACCTAAGTCACATAAACACATAAAAAATTCTAAATTACTAACTATGTAAGGTATAATAAAACTTCTTGGATCGTTCAATTTTGAGAGTATATGGCTGGTAATTATAGAGCTGTATTCAAGGAGACTGTTTGATTGTCCTCTCGAGTTTGCTTATTCGATAAGATGTCTTTGAGAAACTTCACGTAATTGAGTATGATTTCTCAAGCTTCCATAAAGAACAAGTTAAGATGCAATTTTAACTTCTCTAAAAACTTTGTAAATTGCATATCCATTTGATTCTTCTTTAGCCTTTGCAAGAATGGGATATTAGGAACAAATGGAGGGGGTTGGAAATATGGAACTTACTCCTTCTCTTGGCTTCCATTAATATGGGGTTCAACCTTCTTCTTAGTCGATTCTTCTAACTAGCTTTTACTTATAAATGTGATGGGCTTCAATTAATCCTTTAGATAGACTCTGTATTGCTTGGGAGACTCCCCACACTTCGTGTAGACAATACATTAATTAATTAGCATACTTAAAACTCTAAATTATGGATGGAAGAAGCATGATTCTTTACAATTTGGTCGACTTTAGCTTCCATCCTCTGCTAGTTCTTATCCTAGCTTGTGAACTTGAAATTTAGCATATTGATTAGCTTATCCGTCTTTGGTTTTAATGAAACAAACCTATCTTACTGAAATACTGGTGGCCCTTGATCTCTTATTGGATTTCTTACAACATTTTTAGACCAAAAAAATTTAGATAGATCTTCCACCCAGGATTACAAGTATTGGAATAAGGTTATTACCACCCTAACCAATTATGCTCTTATATAGTTAAGCTAATCCATATTGTTATTTTCCACTACGAAGAAATCAAATATGACATGATTTTCTTATCCATATCAAATTGCCTTAAGTGGCTTGGAAGAAGTGGCTTTTAGGTTGTTCAATTGTTTGGCTAAGTTTGCTACTTCAGTCTGTAACACTGTCACTGAATCCACAACAAGAACTTTTTTCTTATCTCTAAAGGTTGGTTACTATTTACTCCTCTTTGAAGTCCATAGATAGTTGTTGTGACATCAATTGTTTTCCTTATTATCGAACCACCAATTGCTACATTTATTTGTGAACCACTAGTTGCTACATTTATGAAGTCCATAAGGATTCTTTATTATTCTCCTTGATTCCTTTCCTCTACCATTGTCCTTTATATTGCTTCTTGGAGTTTCATTTTTCAAATCACCCTCCCTTGCTTGGTGATGTCTGAAACTTGCATGGCATTTAACTTGCTCAAACTCTTTGTAGATCTTACGTTCATGCACCTGCAATTAGACAATAAAAGTGTTAAAAATCCTAAAATTAAGGTAACTCAAACTATAATATATGATATAAAACAATCCCTAAAAGCAACACTAAACATTTGTTAAATTTTTAAATTAAAAACTTGTTAAAGAGCAAGTATACATATCGTCTCTTATAGCATAAAAAGTATCATCCCACAAGGATTGTAATAGTCACCCAACAAATCTTGTAAACTTTGTTTAAGGTAAACAATATGATAATTTACTAAAATTACGAATAATTGATAATAAATTAAGCATCTTTGTATTGGTTGATTGATCAACGATGAAAACTAGGAATTACTTCTATCCTTATTTGTTTTCACTTAACCGTCTTAATTTAATCACACTTTATCCTAGATATCTAATAACTACCCACTCTCAAGATCTAATTAAGTAATCCCAATTATAATAGATAGAAATTGAATTGTGATTTCTCGATTTATTGAAACAATCTCTTGGATAACTAATAAAAATAAATATCGCTCTTCAATTGTCTATTAATTTGATGTTTATAGGTCTATTGAGGTACCAGCTCTCACTGTACAACACAAGACAAGTGATCCAATATAATCTCCTTATTCAAATTAAATATAAAACAATAAAAATCACAAGCATATTTTATTAAATAAAGAATATAAAGTTTAATTATTAAATCAAGAGTAATTCCTAAAAAGAATTTAGCAATCCATAGATGTAACTATATATGACAATTGAATTGTCATTAATATTCAGCAATGACAAGGTTAAAAAAAGAAAAGAGTGGAAAATTGAACCTGGATGTCTTCTTTTCTTTGCCTTAAGCTGTAAACTGCAACTTTTGTTCTTTAAATTTTTGCTCTTTTGATATCCTCTTTTTATGTTTTCCTAATTGTAATTGATGTTTTTCTCTTCATTTATATACTCCTAAGCCTTATGTGGTTTTATCTTCCATGTGTTTTTGTTCCAATATTCTGTTATGATCATGCATGAGATGCATGATCGTGCCAAAGGCTCTCTAAATTGTTGCCGTTTCATGTACGATTGTGCATGTCCATGCATGATCTTGTCAAACATTATTTTCTAGTTTTTTCTTCATCATTTCTTCGTTTTTTTCCTATCTCCACTCATCACAAAACACATCAAACAACCCTTAAAGCATACAATTATGATAAAATTCTTACCTTAAACAATAATCAATAAAATAAAACACACAAAAATACTAACAAGAACATAAATCCAAGTCCTAAACACATGATTATCATATAAGAAAACACTAGGAAACACACTCTATCCCCTAAAAAACACATTATAATTCACACCTATTAGCGATATCATGAATACTTGTTATGTAAACTTTAACCTTTAATGCTCCATCATATTTTAGTGAAATCAATATGTGCATAAGTTGTCGATCTTTAGCTTTGTCACACTTCATAAACCTTTCCCTTAAAACCTTTATGAACCTCTTACCAGTAGTTTTCAACCGATAATCCACCCTTAAGTGATGGTGAAATAGACTTTCTTTATGACTACGATACTCAACTGATTCGATCTTTCTCACTTTTGGAAGTGGACCTTTTACTTTACTATGCTCTAATGTGTCACAGGTATAGGCTCATCCTCAACTAGAGTCAGATCCAAAATTCGTTAGACGTAAGGTTAATTTTACATCACTTTTTAAAACTTTAAAAGTTATTCCCATTTAATGTCTCAATTAAACATATTTGGTTGCCTAAACATATTTGGTTGCCCATTACTACTTGGCTCATTGGATTGACAAACAAGGTGTATCTTATAAGAGATCATTAAAAAAAATCCACACCATAAATTCCTCTTTAAGAAATATAAATAATGCAAATAAAAGTTTCAAAAGATTAGAAAATGATATTATAAATTGTTATCTCATTTGGACAGATAATAACTTGTAAATTAGAATTATAACTCATTAACTATTACACCATCTAAGGGCGAGCCTTAGAGCAACAGGTAAGGTTACTTCTTTGTGACCAGAAGGTCATGAGTTTAAGTCAAGAAAATAGCCTCTTTGTAAAAATGCAAAGGGAAGGCTGCATACAATTGATAATCCTCCTCCGACTCTCATAAAGCAGGGAGGCTTGTGTACCATATTTTACCCTTTAGCTATTAAACTATCTCACAGCAATAATGCACAATAACAATTTTAAGTTAAGAGAAAATAATTTGAAAGACAATTAAAAGGATTGAATTAACCTAAATTGTGAAAGTAAACATAAAACAAATCTTAAACAGTTCCCTTCCTATTGTCCAAACCCATTCCTAAAGTAGATAAAAGCTAGTTTCCCTTTATAACATATGGTTCAATCAACCAAGTACTGATGTTAGGTCGACCGATTAGCATCATCCAAGCAAAAAAAAAAAAAAAGAAACATGTTAAGCATATAATATAATAAGGCATAACCATAAAAACTTATGGGAAACATCTAAAAACACAAAATTTGATCATAACAAAGTTATAAAATCAATTAACAACCTGCTTTGGTATAATTATTAACCAAACTCATAACCTATTCATATAAATCAACATGATTTAATTAATATTATCAAAAAATCAATTAGCAAGCCATTTTGGTATAATTATTAACGAACAATATTACTTAGTTATAGGAATAAACAAAATTTTCTAGGGTTTCATGCAAACTAAATTTGGAAAATTTTCCAAAATGCTAAAATCCAAAAATGTTTTTCTAATTTATAAATTTAACTTATTCAAATACAACAACTATGGAACCAATTAAAACATGATTTGATACCATGTTTAAAAATTATATATATATATATATATTAATTAAAGCAAATTACACAAGGCTAAAAGTGTAAATTTGACCCTAACATTTATATTTGAATATAAGTCAGACCTTAATGTTTCATAGTAATAAAATTGAACTTTAATGCTCTAAAAATATTTAAGTTAAACCCTCCATAGACAAAAAAATGTAACAGAGACATGATTTTGTTAGTCTTTTGCTACATTATATATTTGAAGGCTCCACAGTGCCATCTATATGCCATATGACTTTATGGGAATCATTCCTCATTTAAAAAATATCCATAATTAATTAATTAATTAATTAATCTTATGTAATACCCGGTATCTAGTTTAACCGGTGCATCAAAATAAATCAGTATTTAAGACTGATGTCATTAAAAATCAAAGCACTGAATAATAATTTTAGTGACATCAAATTAATGATGTATGATATTTTGCGGTGGTCACAGGAAGTTATTCGGACAGATGTTTAAAAACCAGAACAAGGAGTGGCGTTTTTGTAAATAAGTGGACAAGGAGGCATATAAAAGGGCTTAGGTGGGAGAATAAGACAAAAGAGTTGTCTTCTTCTTCTCCCTCATTCACGACAGCCA
>JANZLX010000212.1:10053179-10069910 GCA_025531955.1 Erythroxylum orinocense
CTTAGTAAGGCGACTTGTCGACATGGACAAGTCGACTTGTGTGATACTGGAGAGATGATTTTCCTTCTGTTTGGGGTTGAGGTCAGGCAGCCGATTACAGTTAGTACCAGCAAGGTTCCCGGGCATGGGTCACAGCAGGACTCACCCCCGGGGACCGTCGGGCTCAGGTAGCAGGGTCCGACAAAAGCAACTGATAAGACCCCTTATGAACTTTGGACGGGCAAGAAACTTAGTTTAAAGCACTTGCACATTTGGAGATGTCCAGTTAAGGCAAGGCCTTATAGGCCAAATGAAAAGAAACTAGACTCAAAGACTATCAGTTATTACTTTATTGGATATTCTGTAAGATCCAGGTCTTATAAGTTTTATGATCCCGCTACTAAGGCAATTTTTGAGACTGAAATGCCCGATTTTTTTAGGATATTGAGTTTGCGGGGGAGAAAGGATTAAGGACTTTGTTTTTGAAGAGGAACACATTGAAATTCCTTTAATTGTTGTTGTAAATGATCAGGGTTAAGTTTCCATTCCTGACATTGTTCAAGAAGCAAATTTGGATCAAGACATTGTCATGGAAACTCCTCCCTAAGTTTAACAACTTGTTCCAGAAGAACAAACTCAACAACGTCAAAAACCTATGCCATTAAGGAGATCAATTAGAGAGAGGAGAAGTGAAATTCCAGATAATTTTGTTGTAGTTCTTCAAGAACATAAAGTTGACATTGGTATGGTGGAAGATGATCCAATCAACTTCCGTCAAGCCATAGAAAGATATAACTCTCAAAAGTGGATTGATGCCATGAATGAACAGATAAAGTCTATAAAAGACAATGATGTTTGGGACCTTCTACCATTGCTTAAAGGAGTGAAACCTATTGGTTGCAAATGGATATTTAAGACCAAGAAGGATTCGAAAGGAAATGTAGAAAAGCAAATGGCTTGTTTTGTCACAAAGGGCTTTACACAAAAGAAGGCATTGATTATAAAGAGAATTTCTCTCCAGCTTTTTTGAAAGACTCTTTCAGGATAATAACGGCATTAGTGACACATTTTGATCTTGAGTTACATTAGATGGAAGTTAAGACAGCGTTTCTCATTAGTGACATTGATGAGACGATTTATATGGTGTAGCCAAAAAAATTTGTGTCCAGAGATGCAAAGCAAATGGTTTGCAAACTAAAGAAATCCATCTGTGGACTCAAGCAGACATCTCATCAATGAAATTACAAATTTCACCAAGTTGTTATCTCGTTCGATTTTGAGATGAACTTGGCTAATGATTGCATATACCATAAGTTTAGTGGTAGTAAGTACATTTTTCTGGTTTTATATGTCCATGATGTATTGCTTGCCACTAATGATATAGGCTTATTGCACGAAACTAAGAGATTTCTATCAAAGAAATTTGAAATGAAAGATCTTGGTGTCGCCTCTTTTGTTTTAAGGATTCAGATACATCGGGAACGCTCTTGAGGTATTCTTAGATTATCACGAAAGAGCTATATCAAAAAGGTACTTAAAAGGTTTGGCATGCAGGATTATAAACCAGGTGATATCCCCTTTGTCGAAGGGAGATAAGTTCAGTTTAAGTCAATGCCCCAAGAATGACTTGGAAGCTAAGGAAATGCAGAAGATTCCTTATGCTTTGGATGTAGGAAGTTTAATGTATGCTCATATTTTTATGCATCCAGATATTGCGTACATTGTTGGAATGCGAACTAGATATTTAAGTAACCCAGGATTGGATCACTGAAAAGCAACCAAACAGGTTATGCGGTACTTGCAGAGAACGAAAAATTATATGCTCACATACAAAAAATCAGATAAGATAGGGAGATATTTAAGTAACCTGGGATTGGATCACTGAAAAGCAGCCAAACGGATCATGCGGTACTTGTAGAAAACAAAAGATTATATGCTGACATACAAAAAATCAGATAAGCCGGAGATCATTGGTTATTCTGATTTTGACTTTGCTAGATGCCAAGATAGTAGGGGATCCACTTCGGGCTATATCTACCTGCTTACTGGAGGAGCTATTTCTTGGAAGAGTGCTAAGTAGACATTTATAGCTTCTTCCACTATGGCAGCGCAGTTTATAGCATGTTATAAGGCATCTAACCATGGGATATGGCTGCGAAATTTTGTCACGGGGCTATTAGGGACTCTATTGAAAGACCACTTAAGTTATTTTGTGACAATAACTTTGCAGTGCTATATTCCAATAACAATAGGAGCTCAACAAAGTCGAAGCACATCGACATCAAGTTCCTAATTATTAAAGAGAGAGTTCAGAGTGGACAGTTGTTTATATAACATATTGGATCAAAATCCAGGATTACAAATCCGCTTACTAAAGGAGTGCCACCCAAGGTCTTTTATAAGCACACTACTCATATGAGTGTTGTATGTTTTCAGGATATATAGTTTCAGTAGGAGTTTGTATTGTAGATGCTTTCCATATTAGAAATTTTTTCACTGTCATTTTGGATACAAATTTTTTTTTGTTAAGTTGTTTGAGGTTATTTTCAGCTTTAAAATATTTGGTTTATTTTGTCTCTGAACTTATTTAAAATTGATCTCACTAAAGCACAAGGTTGGACTAGCTGGAAATAAGCATGCTAAGATCACGCTACTTATAATTCTCATGCTACACATCCATGCTTAATCTATGTCATTTGGTTATATCAGCATATGTGACCATTGATAGGTCTAGTTATGTTAATTGTAGCGAAAGTCGCTTTGATCCTATGTTGGTATGATTGATGGACTGGATTGTATAGGGAAGCATATAGTAATGATAGCAAAATTTTGAGTACTCACAAGGTTAATACACAATTTTAAGGTAATACATACAACCCAAGTGGGAGATTGTAAGGATTTTTTAATGATACATATAGGCTTATATGTGTATAATTGTATATAAAGGCTATCATATAAAGTTGAGCCTAATTAATTAAAGTAGTATAATATGTTTATAGTATTTTAGGCTTCATGCATCTATTTTAAGTGTGGACTTTATATGTGTAGAGACCGAGTTTATAATTTCTAGTTTTATGATAGGTCAAGCTAGAAATTAGAGAAATTAGATTAGGGAATTAGAGAAATTAGATTAGGGTTTTACCCTGATATAAGTGATTATGGTCTCCAAATTAAACATACGCATAATTCTTTCTGACATCCCATCCTCATATAGAAAACAAAGAGTTAGTGAAAACTCTAGAAAAAGACTACGTTCTAATTTGGAAGACAAACTGCAAGATTCCAGTGCAAATCTCACCATGGATTTAAGTATGCTTCCACTTTTATTTTATTCTTGATGATTTGATATGAACGGATCCTTTATTTTTAAGGGATTAAAACCCAACATCCATTTCTTAAAAGACCTAACTAAGAAGAAAAAGATCAAAAAATCTTTTGTTCTTGTTTTATTGTTGCATTCACATTTATGTTCGTCACTTTTATTACATTGTTTACTTCTTATTTATGACTACGAGTGATATTCCAAAAATTTTGCTTTCACCAATTGTGATGGAAGCCTCACTAAAAGATTCTGCTTTCTGTATAGAATCAATAACTCGTTTTACTTTTCACAGCTCGCAATACTTTGAGTTCGGTCAACATTCCAATAGACTGACCTATAAAAATATCCCATAAGAGGGTATGTGGCCCTCAGATATTAGAAATTCTAGCATTAGCTCTTTCCTGGCGTACCAGTGCTTGTTCTTTTCTTAAATTTCTTTGACTTATTGAAGTTGAATACAGTGATTAGTCCTTAAAAGAATGTAAAGTGAATTAAATGGAGCCGACCAACTGCGATTTTCAAAGGCAAGGGCAACCGCACTAACTAAAGAGAGGGGACAAATGAAAGGAAGCAACGTTAGGTTGTACCAAGCGAAAATGCTAATTAATACTCTTAACAGCTTTAGAATGAGATTCTAATTACACTAACCGATATGTCAATATGAAAGAACCAAAGAACTCATTATTCATTATTTAATTTTGAGATCGAAGCATGTCTTAAAAAACGGTGAATTTTCGAGATTTAACAGATACTTTAGTTCTATGTAAATTTTTTAGGCCTTGAACAATGCAAAAATTAGAAAATTACAACTCTTGAAGAAGCTATATACATGCATATTCGATTAGAATCGCCGTCACGGGTCTTCCATGTGTGTATGCATAAATGACTTGAACTGTATATTTCTCATTCTGATTCATTGTTCTAGTTGTAGCATTAATAATAATTGGGGGATTCCCTTTGTAACATTAGATACAGATTCCTAATTATGGTTGCGATAAGATTGAGGCTTATTGTGGCCTACATAGACATAAGCAGGAGGAAGCAACTAAGAAGACGCCAACTGGAAACTATAAAAGCCAAGTAAACATACCACGGCCCACCACACCAAAATGAGAAAACGAGCTCTGGACTGGAACAGTCTTTCAGAAAGAGATGACTCCTCATATCAAGAGATGAGCTGCAAGTGAACAAGTTGTTCATTTATGGTTACAACCGAGGAGGGTGCAGCACGGCCAAGCAAAGCTCACTAAACTTGAAGATTAGACTGGAGACTTGAGAAAGAGAAACACGACAATGACATAATTATCACAGCTTTTAGTATATTTTTATTTTTGTCGGACCACCAATAATTTTAGGACTCAAATATCTTCTCTAAAAGAATTAGTTTGCTCCTGCTGATCAATAACCCATGGAAAATCATCAAAAGGTAGGTGAGAACCGTAGGAATTTGTGGCTCCTTCCTGGATCTACTTTTACGAAACACTGGAGATTTATATCAATCCAATCATTCAACAGTGATAAGGTAATCATGCAAGCAACTTGTTTATTTATGATTTCTGATCATAATATTTACACGAATGCATAGTATCGTGCCTTTACTAATATTTTATAGGCTTGGGTAAAATAAAAAATTCTATTTTATTTTTTTATAAATATAAAAAATAAGTTAATATAAAAAAATAAAATGAGATAAAATAAGAATTGATCAAGAGTAAACCATAGAAATGTGCCGTTCTTGCTCTTACTTAAGATATGCGTCCTGCCAGCAAGTTTGAATTCAAATCAAGCTAGGTTGATATACGTTAAAAAATTGTCATTTTCGAGTATGATTTTCGCCTCCATCTATCACTATTAATGATCATTCGGTGTAACAAGTAAATGTGAAACATCCAACTCGGAAATTTCATATATGCAAGTCTCTTTCGAATTTAACGTTGAAATTACGTTCTCAAATCAATAATACTCCTCCCTCCTGTTCATAATAAGTGTCGTTTTAGAGGAATGCACATTTATTAAGAAAGTTAATAAAATATCTGATATACCCTTATTAATTACATATTAAAGTGCCTTGAAAATATAATATGTATAATCTGTGTAATTAAGATGTGAGAGAAATTAAAGGGTAATTTTGAAATTAAAATTATAAATATACATAAAAAGTCACAAACGACACTTATTTTGAATAATTAAAATATCTCTAAAACGACACTTATTATGAATCAGAGGAAATAATAGATTAGAATTATTGGCTTTCTAGAAGGCATGTTGAGGGTCTGAAAACTTAAACCATTAAGCCTCACTAGAACTAGAAAGGAGTATAAAAACCTACTTTCCATACCATTTTTCTATGAGGCAGAGGTTTGTCATTATTTTTATCAGCTATGGAGGGCTTAGCTATGGGGTCGGAGTGTTTAAGTTAATAGTTTCTACAGCTGATGATGACCCTCCAGTCATTTCATGTACATACAGTTTAGTTTACTAAAATGTCGCCATTAAGAAGAAGACAATTATGATGGATCGACCGCGAGCAAGTGAAACATTGACATATTGCTTAAAGGCAAATATAATGGAGAAATCTAGACGTGTTGTTGAACTATCTAAAAAAGGATGTATATTTATATACAGAAAGCAACCTAAACTGATGGTGTAGTTGTGGATCCTGAGTAAATTTAATTAATCATCTAATTGATATGCATAGGATCCTCTTTTCTACAAAGGCACACAAAAGGCTTCCACCTTGAGCCAAAAAAAAAAGTTTGAACTACTTAAAGTAAAAGCATAAAGTGATGTCCTGGTCATCATTTTGTATATAAAAAGAAGTAAATGCAAGTGTACACGGTGCTTTACTCATTTACATAGACGGGCTTGCTTTTCTGCACTTTTAACTAATCAGAATAAATAGATTCTGCAGTCTCTGTTCATATTTATTTGCTTTCTTCTTTAGTTTTGATAAAGTTTTACAAGTTCTAGTTTCTATCAACATCGTTTACTTTATCGATAAGCAAAATCAACTCAAACACTTGGAAAAGTCTTCTAAGTGTAATTGTTCTGGGACAAAAATGTAAAGGTAAAGTGATGCTCTTTGATTGGTCCTAGACTTCAACGTTCCTCGTGATTCGTGCCTAATGCTTTGGTACTTCCTCTCTCTCGTAACGTGGGTGCTTATTAGCCAAAAAGCGCCAACGGCAGCGGTTTCAATGTTGACCAGACCAATAGGTTTTTTCTCATAAATGCCCACCAAGTCTTTAGGCCCAACATGCGTTTCTTCTTTATTAAGTAATTAAGCCGATAGATTATTCTCATATGTAAGTTTCGCTTAAACTTCTTCCACATTAATCACGTGGACCCTCCAGTTTCAATTGCCTGGAAGCTGAATTTCAAAAGCTAGAAGTTATCATTTTAATAATTTAAAATTAATATTTTAGATTATATTAATTTGGATAGCTCAAATAATTGGATTTAAATTTTAAATAGGGAATGTTGGTGTTACTAATCTTAATGATTATAGTTGATGCATGTGTAACTAGGGTAATTAAAATCCCTGCTTGGTCCTAATAGACTTGCATTAATGTTTATAGCTGCAACAAACGCAAGTTGTCTACCCTTTGATTCTCCTAATAGATTGTTTTAGTTTATCGAATCTCGAAGACTGTAATAAAAGCAATTTTCTTCCATCGATCACCTGATGTAGTGAATCCTTTCTGACTGAACCATGTCAATGAAATGCTTCATGTGAAAGTTCTTTAGGGGAAAAAGATCTCTCAGGTTTGCTGAGACTGAACAGTAGTAAATTTGCTAGTAAAATGCAAATTGAAAGACAGAAAACGAAAACAAAAAAAAGATATCGAAAAGGGCCAAGGCGCCTCGTATAACTGAACCAATTAAGATAAATGTTCTTTAGGATCGTAACTACAATTTCAAAATAGTCTAAAAGAATGCTAGATTATGTTGAAATTAGGTCAGAGATGAAGATACAGACTACACTATTTAGTGGAGCCTATCTCTTCAAAGCCAATTTAAGGTATCCTACAATGATTGATAAGCAGCAAGACGATTCATGTTATAATGAAAGAACAGCATGTTATAAGCATGCAATCTTTTGATTTATAATAGAGTAGGTTCGAAGACTTAGAATTGTGTTCAGACAAAATTCCTTGTCGTACGTACAGAGATATTTATGTTCATGCACAATTTTTACTTTGCAACTCATTGACAGGCCTCCCATAACGTCCCTGTTGCAAAGCAGTTCTTTCTTCCATGTTTTCTAAATGGCAGCTCTGGAAATGTGAGACATTGAAGTCATGAAGAGGAAATCACAGGAGCTTGGACTAAATATAATAAGAAATCAAAATATAGTTAAATCAGTTTCTTTAATAAAATGATAGCTCCATATTATTACGACCAAAAAAAAGAAAAGAAAAAAAAGGGGTTTCTTGAAGCAGCTAGAGATATTTATACTTTGGGAGTTTTAGGTTGTGAAGTGGCAATTTGTTCCCCAAGTTCGATGGAGAGCAATGAATTAAGAGTACAGCTTCGCAAGTGAAAGGAAAGGTACAAGGTAGATTCAAGAATGATTGATTAAGTAGAATCCGTTAAATACTAATTATTATAATTACATGTTTTCAAGAATGATTAGTTCCTTAATTAGCCAACTGGTAATTAATTTATGATCATAAACAACCATTTGGATGATTAAATCTTGTTTAAAATTAAATGTAAATAAGAATCAAGTAATTGAGCATTATTATTATTTATTATGACATAATAATTAATGTACACTTAGATATTATAAATTATTTTATTAATATATAACAGTAATTAAATAATTTTCATTTTTCGACGCAATATGGATTCGTTACCTTAGCGTGCCTAACGAAATCGCTTCGTCTTCCTCTCATTGGTCGTGATGATACTTCTCTGAAACAAATGGTCCAGATGTAAAGGTTCACACGTGCAATCGTGTACGGCAACAGGTTCAAAATGAAGCGTTATCGACTGCCACGTGTCATAAGTTGGTGATCTCATTCATACCTCATACCTGTCAACCGCGTCAGGCTGGCAATGAAAGCTGGAACAAATACCAGTTACGCGCCTTCACGCCGCGTGAAACTCTTTTCCTTAGCAGAGAAATTAAGAGGAGTCACGGAACCAGTGAGTCCGTGACTTTACAATGTTGTATTGACTCCAAAATTAATAATTAACAGAATAAACTAAAACAAATATAAGCAATTTCGTAGTAAGTAGATGAACAACGAGGAAAATTCACGTGTTTTGATGAATTTATAATATAAATTAATGGTTAAAAATTTTAACCAATTTTTAATAAAAAAAATTGAATTATTTATCTTTTCAGTTCATTTTTAAATTTTTCGGTTCGATTTATTTTAATGTCTTTTTTAATTAAACTTTAAAGTTTTGATGAATAAGAACAATTTCTTTCGATCATATTTCAAATGTTTTAATTTAATTTAATTTTAAGTCAATTTTATGATGACCTCGTACTGGTTGAACATTTTAAGTCTTAAATCTTTTGTCTTATCAATTATACTAATCATAAGTCCATAAATCAATATCATATAAGAATTTTCTTTCTTGTTGGTGATTGACTAATGACTATCTTGTAACACGTAACAGAAGCTTTAATTACAGATCGAACATGAAAGGAAAATAACAAAAAATATGGAAATGCTTAATTTCGATTCCATAACTTTATATGAGATTTTTGAAGTCAAAACGAATGCAAATTTATTAAGACCTTCACCAGATTTGCTCACTACAATGCATTAAAGCATTTCTGTATCTTTCTGTATACATGAATCTTTGAGTAAGTAAGAGTGTCCATACGTTCACGATTTGTTACAACAATTATATGAGACTTTAACCTTCTATATATAACATTTATATCATACATCTTTATCACAAATTCAATATTAGTATGTTTTGCATTAAATGAGGTATAATTTTTTCACTAAACTTTTATCTATTAATTCAGATCTTTTACTAAGCTACTTTATTATATTTATCTGAATTAAATACTGGTTTTTTCTAAATCTACTGGGACTGGACGCCGTTACTTGGATCCATGAGATTGGTTGACTTTGACTGGAGAATTCCTGCAAAACTATAAAGGCACACCGGGGGTTGACTGCCGGTAGGCCCCTTCGACGCTCAAGTTGTCTCGGGGGAGGAGGAGAAAAACAGAGTAACTGTGGCAAAGGACGAGCTGGCGAAGGAATGTAAGGACCTGAAGAAAGAAGTCCTTGTTGCCCATTCTAAGGTGAACATGGAACAAGTGCTTTGATCAAAATTCTTCCAGGACTGCCATGAAGCGGTGAGGGATAAACTGAGGGCTGAAGATAGACTGATGGAGTTGCGAGACTCCATCAAAGAGCAGAGGATTGAGGTGATCAAGCGATGGAAAGAGCGGTTCTTACATGAGGAGTGCTTAGAATTTACTTGTGACTTGGCTCTTTCCATCCTGAAGAATTGCTACAGCGTTTGCGTCCCTGACGGGTCGGATGGTCCTTCGTTCGAGGATTATGCCGAGCCGTTGCTTCCCTCGGAGCTCGGCCTTTCCGTTGAGGAGGTGAGGGAGATAGCCGAGAGAGAGCGAGAGGCATTATCGGATGAGATGCTAGACCTCAGTTCAGATGAGGAGGAGGAGCGAGCTCATGGATGTGTCTCTTCGGTTCTCCCCGCACACCCCGATCCTACCTTGGTTGCTTTGCTGGCCCTTGAAGCTGCTTTGCCGACCTCCGAGGCTACTTCTCCTACCGATCTGGTTGTTGGCTCTTCCCCTCCCACCGGGGGATGAAAATGACTTTTTTCCTCCTTCGAAGCTCATCTGGTCGGGTTTGTGACCAGAATAAAGATATAATGAAATGAAATTCTTTCTATCCTTCATTGTCTTTTTAATTCTGTTGGATGAAACTTAGCGAGCGAGTACGTTCGATACACGTCGATCGGTCGTATGGTTACGATCCAAGATTCTGGCTCTTGGTATCGCCTGGTTCCAAGATTCTGTCTTGGCAACTTAGCCGAACGATGTCGAGGCCGAGCGATCCGAGATTGTTTTTTCGGCATCGCCTAGTTCCAAGATCCTGTTTTGGCAACCTAGTCAAACGTTGTCGAGGCCGAGCGATCCAAGATTATTTTCTTAGCATCGTCTGGTTCTAAGATCCTGTCTTAGCAACCTGTCTAAACAATATCATTCTTTATCCCTAGCCACCAAAACCCTACAAGAAAAAGACTAATTTGAGCATCGGAGGGGCCTACCGGCAGTCAACCCCCGGTGCGCCTTTATTGTTTTGCAGGAATTCTCCAGCCAAAGTCAATCATTCTCATGGATCCAAGTAATGACATCCAGCCCTAGCAAATTCAAACAAAACCAAATACGATTAGCTTAACCGATAAATTATTAAAACTGTTAAAATGTAATTAATTATTGTCCACCTCGTAAGAAAATATATAACATACCTATAGTCTTCAAAAGTTTTATATGTTCGAGTTAATTCAAGACAATAAGTTGAATTTAGTGAACCACCAAAATAGATTAACAGAAAAGCTGTACAATTTTGATAAAAAAAACTTGGATTAAGAAACTTTATTTGAACTTAATTTATTCTATTATTGTACTGTAAATTATTATCATTTTTTTATGGTCGACCTCTTCAACTTCGAACCATAGCCTATGACCTAGCTACAATAGAGACCATTTAAAACACTCGCACAAAATAAAATAGGGGTCTGGGGACCATTTATTCAACAAGTTCCCAATGTATTACGGACATTAAGTGTAGGCCAAAGGCCAATTTGGGCATTAAGAGACAACCCTAAATATCTCTAATCATTGAGGCCAACTGTATTACTATTTTGTATAGGGACCTTCTAGTAATCTCCCAATATAAGCTTATAGTACAAAAATATCAAGATAAAGCGAATTCCGACCACTATTTCCGAAATGTCACAACCTTATTTGCCTAGCGAATTGCGGCGCGTGAACAGATAATTAATTAGTTCTCCGTTGCTCTAAGGTGACCATTTTTGTTCGCCATATTGCAATCATATTGTATAGTGCATTTGCCTATATGTTTACTTGTATTAAAAGTTTGATCTTCATTCTTATCATACTGCAATTTCCTTGCCCTTTAAATACATAACTCCCCTCCCTCACATACAAACCAAATATTCATTCTCTCTGATTGCCTTATCTCTCTATCTCTCTCTCTGTTTCTCTATGTATAAATTTTGAAAAGAAAAAAATTGTCACACAATATAAGACATGGAGATGGAAGCTAATAGCCAAGAGGTGGCCAAGAAACTATGGCACATAGTGCGTGCAGTAATGTTCATCATACGAAAGGGCGTATCAAAGAGCAGAGTACCGGTTGATCTCCATATGTTGCTCAAACGAGGCAACAAGCTCGTCGAAAAAGCCATCGGCAACCTCATCACTTTCCACAACCATCACTCCTCCTCTTTCAGTTGCCGTTCTGACGACGCTCTGTCCTTTGTTTCACCTAGAGAATACGAGTTCAGTTGCAGCAACAGCCCTGCATTTTACTCTATTCATACACACCACAAACGCAAACATCCTCTCCACCATCGCTTTCCAAAGTCTTACAAAAACAACGACGTCCCCACCGTCGCTGCGGTGCAGAAGATGCTGGAGATGTTGAATAAAGAGGTGGTTGTGGAGGCATCGCCGCTGATCCTTCCTGGATTCGGAAAAAGCCCTATGGTCAGACAACTGAGGATCACAGACTCGCCTTTTCCGTTAAAGGACGAGGAAAATAATGGACAAGTGGACAAAGCAGCTGAGGAGTTCATCGAGAAGTTCTATAAGAATTTGAAGCTGCAAAAATCTACTTTACCATGATCTTTGGGGGCAGATGAATTCGGCTAACAATAATAGATGTCTCCGGCACTCATTTGAACTTTCAATTCCAGCCTAAGCCATGGATGCGTATGCTCTTGCTGGGAATCGAAAGAGTTCAATGCAACCTCATCAAAACAAGTTGTTGCAGTGCACCTGTAGACAACTTTATGGATCGAGATTTAGCTATTTGTCACATCAGATTTATATAATCACAATATCTTAATCAAAAGGGTTACACATCTAATTTCATACGGTTTTCCATAGTTCGATGTCTGACAATTTTTTACGCAGAAAATATCTAGCTCTTGCCATAAGCTGAAGGAGCGTTGTGTTCGTATTGTACCTCTTCATGAGGTCTCCCATCAATAATCACGAATTTGGTTCTTCAATAAATTTTTTTATTTCTCTGTCGCTTTTTATCAGAATGTTTTTCTTGTTTTTCCTTATGCTTATTGTCTTTATCCTTCTATATTCATGTGTTTCTCTCTCTCTCTCTCTCTCTGTGTGTGTGTATATATATATATATATATATATATATGTATATCTCTTCTACTTTCTTGTCATAATGCCAATGGTTTTCAGTCAAATATCAACACTTGAAAAGATAATTTAAGAAGACAATTGAAATTGATATAACAAGAAGAAAGCAACTAGTAATGCGTATTCTGTCTTTTGAAGAAAGACTGTGCAGCTGCTACTTGCAAACAAGGAGCTAGGAAATTCTTATAGTGCGAGCATATATATTATTGACTTTCGAGTTATGAGGCGCTCTTAGTTTTTAGGGCCTTTGCCTCTACACTACTTTCAGTGTCGGGGGTGGATTTTCGTGGCTATTGTTTTCCTCTAGTAGTTGAGAGGTCACCTGCCATGCACTAGCGGCAGAGAAGCAGTTACCAACTTTACTCTCATTTATCTTTGGTGTTATCGGTAAGTGAAGATGCCCTTTACTAACCTTCCAGCTGTATTAAATGTTGGTAGCGATTCACTTGGAATTACTGGGCCTAAACTCGTATTGACCCTATAGAAAAGCTTGTACTAATAACTGATATGAAAATGCTAGTAAATGTCTGCGTAATAATAGAAGCCGTGGTATATGTACGTGTAATTTGTTTGTGTCTGGATGGTAATTCAGAGATAATAAAAAGGCTCTCGTACGTGATCTTATATAGTAAAAATATCTTATAATTCCATCAAATTGATTGTTAGTATGAAAAGATTGTCAAGTGAAATTTCTGCCACTCAATTGTTAAACTGGATAGCAAGGTGATTCGTTTATTTAACATCGTCTACATGGATCATCCTTTTCCCCTTTTGGTACCAGTTGATTAATGTCACTATTTTGACAGCTGAAAACCAAAATGTATCACCGTCAACCTGTTGAAAGTAGGAGGTTAAATAAATGAAGGGGTTGGTAGAAGAACACTTCACCAAATCTGTACAGCACTTGGCATGATAATCACCAAGTTTGGGCCATGCAATTGCTTATTCTCTCTCTTTTTTTTTTTTGACAAAAGGGTATTATTTATTTCGTCTTGGAAACACCTCTCTAAACGGAGGAATCAGGATCTGTATCACCGGTGTTTTGTGGGGGCCTAGATGTCGAAAAGAAGACATGCATACATTTGTACAATATTATGTTACTTGCACATATGTTTCTCAGTATACTTCTGTATAAACCACGTTAAATTGAGCAATGTAAGTATGTAACCTTAACTAAAGGCTAAATTTTATGTTTGAATGCTAATATCTTGTCATTCGCACTTGATAATTATACCAAAAGAGCATTTTCCACACATGTATGTGATGGCCTATGGACCTCACAACACAAAGCGAGGAGCGCTTTCTATATATTTGAACTTTATTTTGATGCAATGTTCTTTATCAAATTGGTTTTCACCTTTACCTTTTCCTCCAAATCGGAAGCCCAAAAAGTTATTGAGGAGGGACCTTGGCATGTGTCCCAACTACCTCTTTTTCTCCAACTTTGACAATAGGGAATGGAGCTTGAGAAAATTCGATCAAAGAACATTCCTCTTTGGATTAACATCCACAATATTCCTTTGGAATATTGAACTACTAAGGGCCTAAGTATGCTAGCTAGTTATTTGGGCAAACCAATTTGTATGGATGAAAACACTGCTTTGCGAAAACGGGTAGGATTCTCTAGATTATGTGTGAGTATGGATCTTACTCAGGAATTGAAGGATAGTATTCGTATCCTTCGCTTGGTTGATGGAAACTCATTGCGTGAGGATCGGGTGATGGTTACTTATCAATGGAAACCTTCCCTTAAGTCTCAAGGAAAGGCTTGGAGACCAACGGGTAAATTATTCAATAAGGGTGACTATTGGGAATTGATGGGGATTGAGAATATTGTGGAAAATGTGGCAGTACCAATGCTGGAAAAGGAGCAACAGAAGCTCCATGTAGAGCAACATGCGATGGATCCCTCTACTCCTGCAATCTCCACCAGTTCACCTAGCATTCAGCATGAGGAAGAAGCAGTAACTAGCAAACATATTGAAAGTTCTACAGCTGAGGGCATCTCTGGCTTGAACGAGGGAGAGGAGGAGGAAATTCCTACTGATGCAACCCATATGGAGGCCTTTTCGGGGGACAATTTGATGGAGGGTAGTTCTTCACATATTGAGGGGCCAACAATTCCACTTCAAGGGAAGCTCTACGAGCCAATCACCAACAGGAAAAATACTCGTAGCAGTAGGAAAAGCTCCAAGGGGAAAATTATTTAATTATGTCAGTAGTTATTTGGAATGTGAGAGGAATAAACAATCCTTCAAAGCTTTGTGCTTTAAAGGATTTTGTGCAGCAGGAAAAACAGATGGTATTTTGCATGTTAGAGACTAACATTAGGGAGGATAATCTAAATAAGCTTAACTGTTTGGGCAGCAACTGGTCCTTCATCTCCAACCACCAATCCCTTGCCTATGGGAGGATAATTGTGGCCTATAATGATCATTTGGTGAAGCTAGAGGTTCTGGAGTCCAATTCCCAGTTTTTACACACTCAGCTTTGGTTCAAATTTGCAAACATAGGGATTATTGCTACTTTTATCTATGACTTCAATATTACTTTTCAGAGGGCAGACCTTTGGAATTTTCTTCTAAGGGTTAAGACTTCTATAAGTTCCCCGTGGATGGTAGGGGGTGACTTTAATACTATTCTGTTAAGAACTGAGGCTGAGGGGAATTGCAACTTGCGGAATTACACTTCGGATCTGTTTGATTGTATTCAGGATGTTGACCTGGTTGATCTAAGATCTACAGGGCATAAATATACATGGTCTAACAAGCAAAGTGCTCACTGGAATATTAGAAAGAAATTGGACAGACTTATGGTTAATGGGGATTGGCTCTCCTCTTTCTCTCTTAGCTACGCTAAATTCCTGGACCCAGGAATTTCGGACCACTCCCCTATCAAACTTATGGATCTGTTCTCATCTTTTAAATCACAGCACCCATTCAGATTTAATAACTTTTTGGCTGACATGGAGGATTTTCATCAGGCTATTCAGAAAGGATTGGACTTCCCTTGTTATGGGACAAAGCAATTTGTTTGTCTCCAAAAGCATAAGGCCATAATGCAGGAATTAAAGATTCTTAATGGGCAACGAGGGCAGAACATTACTCGAGTGATTGACACTTCTAGAGATCAACTTTACTCTCTACAACAGGCTTTGGCTGCTGAAAAGGTGACTCTGAAACAGTACCTAGAAGCTGTGGAAATTCACCATTCTTTGCTGAGACAGAGATCTAGGATCTCACGGACCAAAGAGGGGGATAGATGCACTCAATTTTTCTTTAACACCCTTGCACACCGCAAGAACACTAATAGAATTCACTCTATTGTAACTGAAGTTAGAAGGGAGATTGTTGGTCAAGAAGAGGTTGCAAAAAATACATTTTCTTATTACAGCACCCTACTGGGGATAGATTCTCCTACTTCATCGAGGGATTTCAATCTCAACCAAGTTGTAACTTCCAAAATCCCAAATCATGAAGCTCACAGGCTCACTAGACTTGTCACTGGTCAGGAAATTGACCAGGTAGTATTTACCATGAATGGGTTTAAAGCTCCAGGCCCGGATGGCCTCAATGGCTTTCTCTTTCAGAAAACTTGGCCTAGTGTGGGAGGGATGATCAAGGAGGCAGTGTAGGAATTCTTTTCCAAGGGTTTACTCCTAAAGGAAATCAATAAAACCTTCCTTTGTCTTATCCCCAAACACCCCCACCCAAGTTCTTGGACTGACTACAGGTCGATATCGTGCACCAATTTTCTCTACAAAATTATAGCTAAGATTATGGCCAA
Organism: Erythroxylum orinocense; assembly: GCA_025531955.1. Classification (NCBI taxonomy): domain Eukaryota; kingdom Viridiplantae; phylum Streptophyta; class Magnoliopsida; order Malpighiales; family Erythroxylaceae; genus Erythroxylum; species Erythroxylum orinocense. The sequence continues at coordinate 10,069,685 of JANZLX010000212.1, forward strand.
TCAATTGAAGGAGGTTTTCTCCTTTCTCATCAGTAACAATCAAGGGGCATTTCTAGCTGGCAAAGATATTGGAGACAATATTTTTCTGGTTCAGGAACTTCTTAAAGGGTATACTAGTAAGAGAGGCCCTCCTAATTGTACTATTAAATTTGATCTTCAAAAAGCCTTCGATAGTGTTAACTGGGGGTTTCTACTCAAGGTGCTGCAAGAAATGAACTTTCCCTCC
>JANZLX010000212.1:10075785-10088309 GCA_025531955.1 Erythroxylum orinocense
CCTACCTACACTTGGTTTTTCAACCAGCTCCTAGGCATGAGAGAGGAGGTTTATCAGCACATTACTTGCCAAATAGGAGAGGGAGATAAACTTTCCTTCTGGTATGATAATTGGACTGGGAATGGTCCTTTAATCCATAACAGTATGGCCAGTTCACTTTTACATCGTATCCCTAAGCATGCTAAACTCCAGGCCATTTCTTCTAATGGTGAATGGACCCTCTCTGAGGCTGAACTTCAGAGCCTTCACATTCCCCCCTTTGTCCGTCAGGAAGGGGGAGACACTTACCTCTGGAGGGGAATTCCTATCTCGAAGGTTACCACTAAGGCAATCAGAGCATTTGAGGTTCGGACTGAGGATAGGGTAGGATGGGACACTCTTGTTTGGCATAGGCTTCTCAAACCTAATGTGAGTTTTCTGCTTTGGTTGGCTATGAGGAATAGGTTAAGCACAATGGACCGACTCAAATTTTTGACCTCCCCTACCCAATGTATTCTTTGTCATACAGAGGAGGAATCTAGAGACCACCTTTTCTTTGAATGTAGCTTCTCTAAAACTCTTTGGTTTACGGTTTCCACTCTCTGTGCGCCTGATCTAAATGCCTAGCAGCTACCTATTATTATACACGAGCTACTTACGTTGAATTTGTCTAAATACGACAAAGACATAACCCTACTATCATTGGCTACGTGTGTTCAGGCAATATGGGAAGAGAGGAACTGTAGAAGATTCAAGAACCAGACAACTACACTAAATTCACTCACTGAGATCGTCACCACAACGATTAGAGAACAGCTGATGGTGAATCAATTACACCTCCATTGTAGTGGGAGAGTGGCTCATATCTGGCGACTCTAATTCTAGTAGCTCAGCTACTCTATCCCACACAAGCTATGCAGAAACTAGGGTACCAGACAATCAAAAGAAAAATCAATTTGAAGTGCACTTACCTTTTTGGCCGGATCTGGCTTTCTCCTTAAACATTGGCTTCCATATCCCTGTTTGCTCTCCCTCTACGGATTGATCGACGGCAAGTCCCTCTTCGCCATGGCCATCTCCGCCATCATCTTTACCTCTATCCTCCCACATTCAAGGTGACATGCTACTATAGCTTTTGGAAATCCTTTCTACACTCAGCCGATCGCCATACTCAGATCTCGCCGGCTTTCAGGAGCTTGGATCGCTATCTCCCATACCGGCTGAATTAGGTAATTGGTTTTGATTACTAGAGAAAGTGTCAATACTTTTTGCCCTAAATGTTTGGGGATCTCCTGTATAATTTTGTTGTTTGTTTTTTGACTCTTGCCCTCGACGTCGTTTAAGTCTCCATGTGCTTAAACCTTGTCTGATGAGTTAGCATTGTACCTCATATGTATATCCTCCCTTTTTTAATGAAATTTTTTAATTTCTCAAAAAAAACTTAGCATGAATGTATAGGAGTCAGTGACCAATGAGCCTCAAAAGTATGGATTATTTAGGAATAAGTTCGGTTAATTTGGGGTATTAAAGATAATCTAATCAGTCTGTCCACCTTATATTTTTCCCTTGAAATCCATTTACAAGCGCTTTTCCAACTTTTGGAGGAATAAGATTACTATCACCATAATATTTCCAGATCTTGGAAAAATGGGAAGCCATATTTACCATAAGTGATCACCAAGTCTATACTTTCGGAAAAAGAAAGAACACAAGATGGATAGAGAGAGAAAACAAAATTGATGTGTGAATGTGACAATGAAGACAAATCATTTTATTAGAGTTCCTAATGTATTGTTATCGTATTGGTTTAAGGTAGTAAATTGTGAGATTTAATAAGATAACGACAGAAAGAAGAAAAATTCACTGGTAAGATTTGCGTCAGAAATTTAAACAGCATAAGAAAAATGAAGGACTTGACTGTAATAAAGAATAGTTGAAAGATTGTGACAGGTGTGCTCCAGTACAGAAAACGGAAGTACCGTTTCTATCAAGCACTTAAAAAGGGAGTTCAGATACTCTGTTCAGTTTTACTCTGTCTTATTCTGTCTCATGAAATCTCAGCCATTTATTTTGCGAGCCCCACACAGGTCCTATGCGGGTCCCACATAAATAAATGACTAAGATTTATTAGACACAATAAAACACCAGACAGGAGATCTGGACTCCTTAAAAGGAGGGGCCTCTTCTACGTACACTCTTTTAAGAACTGCGTGCCTCTTTGATCGAAGCTTAGCTGTCAATCACTATAACTTGCAACTGTAAAATTGTGATTCGTATTTTCTTTTAGTTTCACTTGTTTGGAGCATCTTTTATGAGAGCATGCTACGCACGAGTGGTAGCCTTTTTATAGAGTTTTCTAAGAGAATGAATTTTTTTTTGAAATTTCAAGAAATATGTAATTATAAAGAAAAGGGTAAATCAATGTACAAGAGCCGCAATCTACTATCTGCGGACAAAAAAGAGGAAAGGCCTTTTAGGCCACCAACACTAGAAAACTAGAAAACCCCTGTTACAAATGAGCAAACCACAAAAAGACCAAATCATAAACAATTTACTTGCTCAATTGGATAAAATTTAAAGAATTCACATTTATTTTTGTCAAGAACTGTAAGGACTTTGTTGGAGTTTAATTTTTTCAATGTCCTCCCTGTAATGTTTATTCCTACTATGTTTATTTTACAAGGTTCATCCTTTCAAAGTTTTACCTACGACACGTTCATCTTTATAAGGTTAATTCTTACTAGGTCAATCTATGCAAGGTTTCGTCCCTATTAAGTACATTCATACCTCTAGTCGTGGGTGTCTTCTTTGCAAGATTCATTTTTTCACATATTAGATATGAGACCTAAAAATATCATATCATCCTTTGGGGTGCTTTTCATGCGCCCTCGTAGCTTTTAAAACTTGTTATTACGGGAATGTATCATTTGTCCCTCCAACTTCCTTTTATTGTTCAATAAAAACGAGAGTTAATGATGCTTAAACATTATGGTATTTTTACTTTCACCTTAAAGGCTTGTAGCTATACATATGATTGTGGAAAAATCTATCAGAACTATAGCACACTCCCTATACGAAACTTACAACCAGCCATATATATAACATCCAAAATTTCTATACATACATTCATGGCATTCAATGTTGTATATATACATATTACAAAATTTCATATCTTTTAACAATATCATTTAAAAGTAGTATTACATTATTACATTAATATGATAATCCAAAAGAGATATTACACACAACTTAAATTCTTAATTACAAACTGTTATTACAATTTTTTTCATTACATATACAACCATTCTTTAATCAAAAGACACATCTAAAGGTATTTTTACTTCTAACGATTGGCTTTGGTCCCTGTAGATGATCCATGTACCTTATTTCTATTACTTGGACCTACACGGATTAACACTCGTACTAAACTTGAAAGCTTAGTGGGAAAACACTTAATTTGGATAACAACTCATGGCAATCATCTACCAAGTACGCACACATTCATGAATATCATAAACTCATGTAAACAATGATGACATAATTAAGCAAAGTATATAATGCAAATATGCTTCAATATATTATCCATATACCAAAATGCACATTTATAAGTCAAATATTGATATTCAAAACTCATAAATACAAATTGTTCATATTTTTGTGTTGTATCTCTCATTTATGGATGTGGATAATGAGAACTGTGGATATCCGAAGATATTAAACTGTGAGTACTCGAAAGCATCGAACTATAAATACCCGAAGGTATCGAACTGTAGATATCCAAAAGTATTGAACTGTGAAGACACTATAGTCTTAAAATGAAGACACCGGTAGTGTCAAACTGTAGCAGCTGCACTATATCCCTATAGGCATGCCTGCCTATTCATCACCATGAAAACGAAACAGACACTGTAATATTTTCCATTAATTATTTACTATTTTCATGATTATTACACTGATAAGTCATATGATATTAATTTACAACCATAAAATCTGTATGTAAACTTGTATGGTCATACTAAGCAATAAATATGCATATAAATCATCTATATATATATAAATTTTCTTTAGCATACATTATGTTCAATCTTAAATTTCAATATTTAATCACCCCCATTCAAATATGATAAGTCATATTTTATTTATTTTTAGGTGTTTACAAATTTTCATAAACATTAGAAAATGTTCCGATATGGTTCAGTGAAAGAAAAACAGAAGCAAAACACTTAAAATAATGCAAAATGGGCTAAGCACGCGATGAGTCTAAAAATAGACAAACAAATTAATCCAGAAGCAAATCACAAGACAACCTCCACTTGTTTTGAAATTTTCATATGGAAAAAATTCAATTTAAGCTTTGAGATCTCTAAAAATTTGTTCCCTATGTCTTTAGTTTCCATATCATCAAAGATCAGACCATCTGGACTTCTAGGTTATAAGATAAGCACCAAACATCATAAGCTACTCCAACACAGGGGCAACATCAGGTCATCATCTTCGATCTCAATTTCCAATATCATACAACCAGAATTAGGTTCGAGTCTATCTAGATATTTTTAGTGCTATATCTTAAGTTCCATTTCCAATTGGAATCACCTAATTTGGAGGTCTATAAGTTGAGTTATGAACAAAAAATAAAAGCGATTTGAGTGAACTAAGAACCTAAGTCAAAATTTTACTAAACGTGACTGTCTCCTGTCATATTCAACCAATTCATGCAAAGTAATACTAAATCACCATTTAAGCAACCATTCCGTGTCCAGATCAATCTTTTGACACATATGCACACATACAGAAATTAACTAAGTGGAGTCACAAACCTTTGAAATTTACGAATGAACTCTTCTTTTAGTACTCTTTCTTCTCTTCCCCTTTGGTTTTGCTTGGTTCATTAACTAGAACACCAGAAATACGTGTCTCAATCCTATATCCAACCTATAATTTCAACTTTTCATGAGTAAAGTAGGAAGATGAAGATGAGAAGAAAAACCACAAACTTTTACCTTGATTGTTTCCTAGGATTGGCTTGATTCCTTATGCAAAATGACGTGATTAAGGAGATGGAATGGAAAGGAGGTGAGAAGAGAAATTTCTGGAGTTAAAACACTCTATAAATGTCCCTCTTCCCTCTCTTCTACTCCCCACTTCAATAAGTTTCTAGTATTACACACATGTTTCAATCTCATTGGTTCATATGTTGATTTTTGGAAAAATTGCACATTTAGTCCTTCTTCTTCCTTTAATTCCCACATTGGCATATAAAGTTATTAGTCAACAGCTAGCATACGCTCATCCCTTGCTTTTTAACAGCGTGATTCTAGCAGTCCATGATCAAGGATATCCCAAATATCTCTGTCATTATAACTGTATATTATAGCTGTTAATATTTCTATAATTAGTTAGCAGATTGTTAGCTTATTAGCTTGATTATAGGATCGTGATTTAGCAAGATAATAGCTCCAAAAACATGTATATATTTCTGCTTTCTTTCAATATAACATTGAGCAAGTTTCTCCCATCTATTTATGTTTTTTTTATGGTATCAGAGCCCGATTCAGCCATATCTTCCAAAACTCGATCCTCTAGGACACCTTCTTCCTCTCTTTCTCCTTCCTCACTTATTCCAGCAAAACCTTCAACCTTACCACATGCGCAGTTCACTTTTGCCATTAAACTCACATCAACCAATTATCTAATATGGAAGACACGATTCAATCCAATCTTGAAAGGATACAATCTTACCTCTCACATTGATGGAACAATTGTTCCTTCAGTAACTATTATTGATTAGGAGACTAAAACTACTGTTCCCAATCCTGAATTCCAGAATTGGGTCTATCAAGATCAACTTTTGGTAGGATGGATACTTTCCTTTCTTACAGAGGAAGTATTCCCTTATATCGTTGAGCAGGAATTTGCTTATGAGGTGTGGGAAGCCCTTAAGGATGCTTTTGGTGATCCATCAAGTGCAGGAAAGTCCAACTTCATATAGAATTGCAGAACTTATCTCTAGAAGATAAGTCGATGGCTCAATTCCTCAAAGAAGCCAAAAACATCAAAGATCAACTTACAGAGGTAGGAATGCCAATTGGAAATGCTGAATTTAATGCCAACATTTTCATATTGTTACCAGCAGATTATCACCCCATATTTGCTGGAACTTCCTATGGGAAAGATAAAGTAAGTTTTTTTGAATTTTCTGGTATGCTTATCTCATATGAGATTCTATTGCAAAGCTCACAAAAACCAATGTCAGTGGTTGCCAGTATGGCTCGACATGAATCCAATCAATACCGAAATAATAATAAAAATAATACTTACAAGAACAACAAAATAATACTTAGAAGAACAACAATAACAACAAGGGAAATTACAATAACAAATTTGAAAAAAAAATGGTTTGTTAATCCTTATCAGATCTGCAATATGAATACTCACCAAGCCAATACTTGCAGAGAGAGGTTTGACAGAAATTATGAGACACCTACGGCTAATATTGCAGCCTGTAGTTCATCAGCCAAAAATAGTGACTGGTATCCTGATTCGGCAACCAGTCATCATATGACACTTGACGTAACGAGCTTAGATATTTCAGAAGAATACAAGGGCATAGATAATGTGATTATTGGAAATGGATCAAATCACAAAGAACATCCTGCTAAAGGGGCCTGTTGAGGATGGTGTGTACAAGTTCTCAGGCACACAATTACAAAATTTGTAGAATGGACCTCGAGCTTTTGTGGTCTAGAGACTTAGTTTGAAGGATTGGCATGCTCGACTTAGACATGCTCAATATGGGACAATTTTAAAAATTATTCATGATTTTAATGTACCTTGTTCAATAAAAAACATTCCACTACAAATTTGTGAATCCTGCTTTCTTAGCAAATTAAGCAGATTGCTCTTACCATCAATTGGAGCTGTTACTCAAAGGAAATTTGATCTAGTTCATCGAGATGTATGGGTCCCTGCTCTAATGACTTCTATTTCTGGTGAAAAGTATTTTTTGATTTTGGTTGATGATTTCTCTTGCTTCACTTGGCTTTACCCAATTAAATTAAAGAGTGATGTGTATAATATAATCTGTCAGTTTGTGGCAATGATTGATAGACAATTTAATATGCACGTCAAGGCTTTTCAGTCCAATTGGGGAGTTGAATTTCGAAATGTAAATACATTTATAAAGAACTCAGGAATAATTCATCAAGTTGTCTGTGCTCATACGCATGAACAAAATGGGACTATAGAGAAAAAAATTAGGCACATTGTTGACACTGGATTATCTATGCTAGCTCACTCAAAAGTTCCTTTGAAGTTCTGAAATCATGCTTTTGCTGTGAATCGGCTACCATCACCTGTCATTAAAAATATCTCACTTTATGAAAATTGTTTGCTCACCCACCAAATTACCATGCTCTTAAAGTTTTTGTGTGTACAACTTATCCACTACTCCGATCTTATAATGCTAGCAAATTCTCATTTCGAAGCTCACCTTGTGTCTATCTTGGGAGTGCGATTGATCAAGCAGGTATTATTTGTTTTGATCCTCAACATCATCGAATATATATCTGCAGGAATTATAAGATGGATGAGACACGGTTTTTGTATCATAACACATCTCAATCTAAGGAGTCTATCTTGGGATCACCATCTGCTGCCAACACAGACTATTCTCCTTGGCTCACATTACATGTCATGCCTCTAGTATTTTCTTCATTGACGCCACATGCTAGTTCTGTTCCCTCTATCTCTTCTGCTCCTCAATGCAGAATCATAGAACTCGAATCTCCTCCTTCTACTCCAACACTAATAGATGGTTCATCTGACACACCAATATCTCCATCAGTTCCCAGTGCTTTTGATCCATTGGCATCTGCTCAGTTATCCTCAAACAGTGAGCATTAGCCACCCATTCAGGCATCCACTAGATAACATAATCATCCATTGACTCTTCGACCTAATCCTAAGAAGAAGATTCTTTATGCAGCAACAATATCTTCAACTTCCAGCAATTCCAACATCTTGGAACCCATGTCATACACACAAGCATCTAAATATAAAGAGTGGAGAGAGGCGATGGGTAGTGAGATCACAGCATTACTCAAGCATGGCACGTGGGACCTTGTACCAAAACCTGTTAATGCTAACGTAGTGGGCAATAAATGGGTCTACAAGGTTAAACAAAATGCATATGGGAGTCTTGAACGATTAAAGGCCAGATTGGTAGCCAAAGGCTACACACAATAAGAAGGAGTTGATTACTCAGCCACGTTCTCGCCAGTTATCAAATCCACCACAATTAGACTACTTCTGTCCTTAGCCGTCTCAAACCACTAACATCTTCGACAGTTGGATATTTCTAATGCCTTCCTCAATAGGCATTTAGACAAAGTAGTTTATATGACACAACCACAAGGCTTTGTTGATCCTAGGTGTCCTGATTATGTGTGTCAGTTGCGGAGATCACTTTATAGTCTTAAACAAGCACCAAGGCCTGGTACAATCGGTCAGTTCTTTTATATTGTGTGTTGGATTTCAACCCTCCAATACAGATGCTTCTTTGTTCATCTGCAAGGAGGATTCTCATATTCTTTGTTTGTTACTCTATGTAGATGACATTGTTTTGACAGGGAGCAGTGGTACTCTTATCCATCATATTGTAACGTGCTTATCTATAGAATTTGAGCTTCACGACTTGGGTAATCGTACATATTTTTTGGGTGTTGAAGTTTATGCCAGAGGAGATGGTTTATTGCTCATTCAAGCTAAGTATCTCAATGATCTCTTGAAAGTTACTCACATGGATGGGGCCAAGGTAGGTAAAACACCTATGTCCGTTACACATCAGCTTGATCTTTCTGAAGGAGAGCCCCTGCCTAATCCTTATATTTATAGGTAGTGTGTTGGGCCTTTCCAATACGCTTGTCTGACGTGGCCTGATTTGGCCTATGCTGTTAACAAGCTTAGTCAATATATATCTAGTTCTATAGATATGCATTGACAAGCTTGCAAAAGGGTCCTCAGGTATGTAAAAGAGACACTTAACCAAGGACTCTTGCTTGTTCCTAATTCAACTACAAGTTTCCAGGTCTTCACTGATGATGATTGGGCAGGGGATCAGCATGACAGGCATTCCACCAATGGTTATGCAGCTTATCGTAGCAACAATCTCATCTCATGGAGTTCAACGAAACAACAAACAGTGGCCCGGTCCTCTGCAAAAGTAGAATACCGATCTGTCGGCAACGCTGTTACTGAAGTATTGTGGTTACAATCTCTTCTTAGTGAAATTGGTCACACAATACATCAACCAGTTGTTCTTTGGTGCGACAACATGGGGACTGCTTTTTTATCTCTTAATCCAGTCTTCAAGGCCCGAACAAAACGCGTAGAATGTGACTATCATTTTTTCAGGGAGCAATGCGCACAGGGCAAGCTTACAGTCAAGTATATCTCTTCCACAGATCAGATAGCGGACATTTTCACCAAACCGTTAAGCACACCGAGATTCTTGGCCTTAAAGTCCAAGCTGCGAGTCCTCTTGCTTGAGGGGAGGTATTAGTCAACAGCTAGCATACGTTCATCCCTTGCTTTCTAGCAGTGTGATTCTAGCAATCCATGATCAAGGATATCCCAAATATCTCTGTCATTATAACTGTATATTATAGCGGTTAATATTTCTATAATTAGTTAGCAAATTGCTAGCGTATTAGCTTGATTATAAGATTGTGATTTAGCAAGATAATAGCTCCAAAAACATGTATATATTTATGCTTTCTTTCAATATAACATCGAGCAAGTTTCTCCAATCTATTTGTGTTTCTGTTAAAAGTCATCAATTGATTTCATTCTACTCCATAAATCACATATAATTATTCATTCCATGCCTAAATGAAGAAATTAACAATTTACCCATGTTTTAAAATTAAGTACCTTTATGTTTCTTACTATACTTAGATGCACTTAATTCATTGTGTTCATTTTTTAATACACCCTGGACATGCTATAATACTTCCAAGATATATATTGGGGCCTTACAATAGGTCTTTATTGCACATATTTAATAATTTATAATTTAAAGACTATTTAAGGAAGTCTCTATTTTACATATTTTATTATCTATAATTTAGAAAAGCAAAATCTATTTCTTTTTAAAGAAAATGTGTATATAAACATGTATTATGTATTTTGAGAGATAAGAAGAATTTTTCCTAGACCTTAATTTGTAATATGATATCAGAGAATTAGGGTTTTCAACCTTTTCAACTACCTTTGTTGTAATTCTTTTTCAACCTTCATTGCTACAGTTGCAAATCGTGCAACCTTTATAGTTACAATTTCAAATCATGCAGCCTTCATTCTAGTAATTTCATATCAATGTGCAACGTTTATTGTTGTTCTTTGTTTTATTTACTTATAATTTCAACCACATAAGCCATGTCTAATGTCATCAAAACCTCAACTCATCCTTTTAGAGAAAGTTAAAAACTTTAAAAAAAGTTCACCGAAAATGAATTCTAAAATATTCCAGCAACATACTATTTAGACAAAAATACTATTTGAAGTGGTCCTAACTTGTCAAAATAATCCTTAAGGGGGAAAAAAAATAAATCACCTATTGGGAACTGGGACTAAGCAAGGAGAACCAAGTTTTAATGCTTAGAATGAGAAGGATTGTCTCATAATGTCTTGGTTGTGGGGTTCTATGAGATTCAAAATTAGTGATAAATGCATGTTTTTTTTCAATCGTTTGAACTATTTGGGTGGTTATTCAACAAACTTATTCCAAGGCTAAGGATGCTAATTACATGTATGAGATAAAGGTTAAAGCTAAAATAGCAAAGGAATATGAGAAAACTTTCACAGAATATGCAAATTTATTATAAAATATATAAAAGAATTGAATCACTACAAGACAATCTTAGGGAAGGAAGAAGTTTCATCGTTGAATGAGATGATTTCGCATGTGAGAGCTAAAGAGAGTAGACAGATTATAATGCTTGAACCACAAACTATGAAAAAATTCATCATTAAATACCATTACAGAACTAACAAAAAAAATGTCAACTGAACTATTATAAACAATTTCAAAATAAGGGAGAGTTGAGTTGACCAAAGGTGGGAAAAATAGAGAAAGTAAAGAGGACCTTTGTGTTCATATTGTAAGAAACCGAGACACACGAAGGAACATTGCTAGAAATAACATAGTAACCATTCAATCAAGAATCGGACAATAAAAGAAATTAACATAAACCTTCCAATTCAACTTATGTAACTTAAAACAATCAAGAAAATTACAAAAAAACTGGGAAGTTTCATTGGTTAAGATGAAGATGTTGACAAACTAAAAAACCTAATGGGTAAGCTTGACAAATCATCAAATGCAAGTCTATCATCTCGCTCAAATAACTTTCCTGTGTGTTCATTTATATTTTTAGGTAATTCTTTTTCTTTAATTTGATTTAATGTCTCAAAAAACTCTTTTTGTAATATGTGGATTATAGATTCTGGTGCTACTAATCATATGACTCATTTATCCACTTAATTTCAAACCTATACCCTTTGCCTGAGTGATAGGAAGAATACTGTTACTAATGGGTCCCTTGTCACTGTAGTTGGCATAGGAGATATACAGCTTACCTTATCATTCTTATTAGAAAATGTTCTTTATGTACCCAAGTTATTTACAAACCTTATGTCTATAAAGAAATTATCTAAGACATAAAATTTTGAGCAAAATTTCACCCTTCCTTTGTGAATTTTAGGAAGAAGGTTTAAAGAAGAGAATTGAACCTTATAAGTAATTCACACTTTCTTTGTTTAATGGAAAAGATGTAGGAAGTTTTCATTGTAATATGTGTAAGTTTTCAAAACGCCCTCCTACATCGTTTCCAATTATAAATAAAAGAGTATCTACTCTTTTTTATCTAGTTCTGTTAGGCCTTGTCCTAACTTGTATTAATTTGTTTAATGTCCTAATTTGTGTTAATTTGTTTAACTTGTCTATTTGGTTGATTATGTGTTATTTGCTTAATTGCTTAGTTGTGTTCTTTGGTGGATAATTTTGTTTTGAGTTGTCTTAGCTTAGAATCGAAATTGGAATTGAAGTGATAGGTAAAATTAGTGTGTTAGTCGACTTGTATGGTGTGCAAGTCGACTTGTGTGAGTGAATCAGGTTCTGGCCGAAGGAAAAACCTGGCATAAGTCGACTTATGCTTGTGCAAGTCGACTTGTGACCTTGTCCAGCTGAAATGGACTTTTATGTGTGAGTGGGCTTTGGTGGGGGAAAAGGCCCAATGCTTTAAGGAAGTCCATAAGAGAAGGAGCCTTGTAGGATATGAAGTTGGGCTAATTAGTTAGAGGCCCATTAAGAAGCCCATTGGAAAGGAAGGGCCCAAATGTGTTAAAATGGATTAAAAGATGAAATAAAGGAGTGAAACTTCTAGAGAAAGGGAGAAATTTCGTGGAGGGTGAGAAGAGAGGAAGAAAAAGTGAAGAAGAAGAAGAAAAGAGAAGAAAAATCAAAGGAACAAAGGTGGATTTTTGTA
>JANZLX010000212.1:10098616-10114419 GCA_025531955.1 Erythroxylum orinocense
AATAACCCTAGTTGCCTCTTCGTTCTCATAACCTCTATTCTCTCAAAATACTGACTTGAGCGTCGGAGGGGCCTTTCAGGAACCAACCCCCGGAGAGTCTTTACCTGTTTTGCAGGTTTACATCAGCAGAGAATTTCCGAAATTATGGAACAGAACAAGGATGCTCCGGATCAGCAAAATCCGGCTGAACCAACTATCAAATTCAAATCATCATGGGAGCTAGCTACTTTAGGTTCTTCTTCTCTGTATACAATTTGTTCTCACTCTTATTTTTCTCTTTCCTTCTACAATATTATCTATAGCTTTGAACTTGTTCACAAATCTTTTGAGCTATGATTTAGTCACCCGCAAATCTTCCTTGACAATGGTATTAACAGCTTCAACCCTTGGTGATGGTCCTCTAGATCTATCACAACAATCTTTAGACCAGAAACAATCACAATACTTCTTGCTACCTCCAGGCCTTGGGTTGTCGTTCAGAAACTATTCTAACTGCCTTTGTTTAATTAAGAATCCATCACTTTATGTATATCATGATAAGGCTCAGTCTCGTGCTTGTGATCTTAACAAAAGTTAACTTTAAGACTATTTGACAACAAGATGAGATCTTTACTCTTGGTATAATTGAGAATGTGATCAAGAGATGTGTTTAGCCTTGGCAACGAAATGCCTTTAAGCATACATGTTCTCATGTCTTCTGTTTATCCCTTCCCACGAGCCTTTTCTTGTTGAATTATCTCCTTCTCTACCCTCTTATTCCTTAAATGATCGTTCTACTTTTACTAGGGAATGCTCCTCTCCCTTTAGGACAATATATCTTTATGCGTATACTTATACCTCTTCTAATTATACACCTTTCCATCTAGAGTGATCTTTATAAAGGTTGATGGTGGCATATGCCTTTTTCTAAGGCAATAGCCACTATTGTTGAGCTCATATTGTGTGACCTTTATGCCAAATCTTTGCATGTACTACTTGAGGTTTTCCCCTTATATCTGTCATGTCAAAAATAGTTAAAGATATTCTAGCTTTACTCTTAATATTGGCAAAATGAGATTCAGATATAGATACGAGTTGCCCAAAACTTGAAATTGACCCTTTTGAAATGGTTTGATATCAATCTTTGGAAAGCTTTGCCCTTTAGTATTTGAGGATGCTTCATCTTCTGGTACCTAACAATATGATTTGTGAGGTACGTTATTCCATTGTATGCTTCTAAGTTAAGCAATTTGAATTTTGGGGGTGTTGGGTCCTTCACGATCATTGAGACTGTCGGGTTATCATGTGGTAGATAAGTTTTACCTTGCCATACGCCAAAGAGCACATTATTGTCCCTTAAGAAATTGCAGTTGTGAAATTATGTTTGGCAGCAATTTAGGCTTGACAGTGTAGTTGGGCCGTCGGTGATGTCAGCAATCCGTAATGATGTGGTTGAATCGTTAATTGTTCTAAAAATATCTGTCCATCAGCTCCTTAAGTTCTTACACGCGTACGGAAGAACACGTCCTATGTAGACCATTTAGATTGGTCTTGTTCTCCTCCAATTGTTGAGCTTATATCGTCAGCAATAGAGACTTTAAGAATCGGCATGGAATGAATTTTTACAATTGGAGAAAAGAAGTAACCTCATCACTTGGGTAACTTAAATTCGGAATGGCCCAACACGTGAAGAAGGTCTTCAGCCCAGAGGGATGGGACCCACCATTCGGTAATATTGGCGAATGTTACGCTAGTCTCGACGGCAGCCTAACATTAACCCATTTCCTTCAAACTCAATCGCCTCGTCTCAACTCAACTCAACAATCGCCATTTCTTTTCTTTCTTCAACTACCATGCTTTCGAGATTATTATCATTATTATTATATGAACAATTGTCCAAAACCAAATTATTTTGGCATTGCATCGGAGATTTGGTGCTACTCCAAAAAATCTAATTTAGCTTTTATTAATCAATGGCTTCGTGGCTCAAAGCCGCTGAAGGTATGGATCTGATAATCATCTTCGTTTATCACTTTGGGGAAATCTAGTAGAATTATCTTCACCTCTCTCTGTTTTGACCCAGTTTTCTTCATTGCTTTTCATTCAGTGTTCTTTTTTTTTTTCCCCACGGTTATAATTATCTGCTCGCATTATAAGCTTATAGATTTTAGGATTAGCAACGGGAGTATTCTGGTTTGTGGGAGTAATCGAGTTAAACCTGCCTTTTTCTATTTGTTGATTTGACGGCTACAGAAGTTGAAAGAGACGAGAGCACGCATTGCTTTCGTAACTTATGCCGTTGGCATCACATTGCTTTAGTGACAGAATAACCATTGCTGAAAATTTAGTTGGGGAAATTTTTTAGCTTAATGTGAAATGAAATTTAATGTCTAAGTGTTCAATGTCCATGGCCATTGAAAGGTATATGCGAGAAAGGACTTATTTATCATTATGAACCACTATTTCAACCCAATTCTTTGAAAGAAGTGCAGCTATCAGAAGTTTATTGACTAAAATGCACCGTAGTGTTCTTACTTAAAATTTAGTGTCATTCTCTCACTCAATTCCATGAAGCTGATACTTTCATCAAATTTCTTCACGAAATGCCTTGTGCCATTGATTTATCTAACTACCTATGATTGGCAAACATGTTGGAAGTTACTTAAATGTTGTTGATATATTACTTTTCTGTTACAGATTTGCTTGAAGTTGTAGACCGTAGGGCAAAGCTGGTTGTTGGTGACAAGCCAGAAGAGCATTCTGATATTCAGCCCCCAGGTGACTCATATTAGCTTCTCAATTCAACTTTGATATTTTCCATTTTATAATGTAGCTTTCATATTTGAAAAAAGCATGTGTAGATAGTCTTTGACTCTGCATTCACTGCTTTATCAGTTGATTGTCAGTTTATTATGAAGATAACATGTTGCAATACTTACGACTATGGTTCATTTAACCTTAGGCACAATTGGAATGATAGATTTACTAAGGACAAGAACCCGTTGTGGAAAAGCAATTACTTATTTATGAAAATATAAACAACCTTGATTTCGATTCATCCTACTAAATTCAGAAACCCATTGTGACAAGATCATTCAGTCTTTACTTCAAGCTGAATTTCGAGTGACTTGCTAAAGTTGTAGCCAGCTACTTTTTACATAGAAAGAAATGCCCGTCTGTGATCTGAGTGTAATATACTGATAGAACTCTCAATATCTGAGAGATTTTTCACTGAATATTATTATGGAGTAACTCGAATTCTGTCAAGTTACAAGGTAATTTGCAGACAACTTTGAGAGTGCTGCTCTCTCCTAGCCTCAAGCTCACCAGAATCTTCTTAGAAAATATGCTCTTTCCCCTCCCCAATCATTACATTATTTATTCTTCCTCTGCTGATTACGTCAGTACCGTAACTAACTCACCCCTCACCCCCTTTCTCATGCACCTCATCTAACTACCAGCCCTACCCTTAACAGAATGCAGTAACTTTACTCGGTTACCCCTTTCCTTGCCCTTCTAGAGTAGACTTGCATAATAGGAGTTCTAACACTGCTCTCCCCCCCCATAAGTTGCACCTTGTCCTCAAGGTGAAAATCTGGAAATTGTTTATCCATGTCATCAAATGTTTCCTAAGTAGCTTCCGAAGCTGCCAAATCCTTCCACTTGATCAAGGCTTCAAGGCCTTTGGATCCTCCTCGTGGTCTGATTGTTAAGACCTCTTCCGGTTGAACTGTTAACTCCTCTTCCCCTACCCACCTGTCAGGTAAAATGAGTTGATCAGTTTCCTCTCGCACCACGGCTCTCAGCTGTGATACATGAAAGATAGGATGGATTTGGGCTGACTCAGGTAGTTGCAAATCATAGGCCACTTGCCCAATCCTTCTTAACACTCGGAATGGACCAAAATATCTGGGGGCTAGCTTCTCATTAACTCTTTTCATTACAGTTAGTTATCTATAAGGAGCTAGCTTCAGCCATACCTTGTCTCCCACTTCAAAAGTCACCTCCCGCCTATGTTTATCAGCTCTACTTTTCATATCACTTTATGCCTTTGCTAAATGCTGTTTAATTTTTCCCAAGTAGTGGTCCCTCCACTGTAATAAGACATCAGTTGACTCCATGTTGGTCATTCTTGATCCCATCTGAAAAATAGGAGGAGGATCTCTCCCATACAAGACCTTAAAGGGTGTACTTTGAAGAGCCACATGATAGGAGGTATTATAACAATATTTTGCCCATCCTAACCACTTAGCCCATTGCTTGGGGGTGTCTCCTGCCAAGCACCTCAAGTAAGCTTCCATTGACCGATTTACCACTTCAGTAGCACCATCCGTCTGAGGATGATAGGAGGAGCTAAATTTCAAAATTGTCCCATGCACCTTGAACAACTCTCCCCAAAATTTACTCATGAAAACCTTATCTCTATCAGAAATTATAGATCTAGGGAACCCATGTAATTTCACAATTTCCTTGATGAACAGTTCAGCTATTGTTTGTGCCGTGTATGGATGCTTGAGTGGTAAGAAATGAGCATACTTACTAAGCCTATCCACTACGACCAAGATAGATGTATATCCAAAAGATTTAGGAAACCCTTCGATAAAATCCATCGTTATCTCATCCCAATCCTGATTAGGTATCGCTAAAGGCTGTAGTCATCCTGCTGGTGATAGAGTTAAATACTTATTCTGTTGACATTTTAAGCAAGCAGCCACAAACCGATAAATTTCCTTCTTCGTACACTCCCAATACAACTCACTAGAGATTCGCTTATATGTTTTTAATGGCCCCCCATGTCCTCCCAAGTGACTTACATGACCCTCCTTCATAACCTTGGCTATAAAAGCAGAAAAGCTAGAGATGACCAATCTGTCTTTGTAATAAAGTCTGCCTTGCTTATCTGTATAGGGAGGCCTGAACCCTAGGTCTTTACTGACAGTTGCCCTAAACTCTTTTAGCTTGCTATCATCTTCTATTTCCTGCAAGATTGCCTCCATGTCGATGACCTTACTATGTCATTATGGTCTGCAACTCCTCTTGGTACTACACCCTAGATAGAGCATCTGCCACCTTGTTTTCTCTACCTGGTTTGTAAACCCAACAACTTGGTGATCCACTTTTGATAATCGGGGTGGATCTCTCTCTGCTCTAATAAAAACTTCAAGGGTTTTTGATCCGTGCGAATAACAAATCTATGGCCAAGGAGATAAGATCTCCATTTCTTGACAGCCAACACAATAGCCATGAGCTCTCTCTCATAAGCTGACTGCCCTTTCCTTCCTGTCGATCATGTTTGACTATAATATGCAATGGGTCGATTATTCTGCATCAACACAGCTCCCACCCCCACAGCTGAAGCATCAGTTTCTAAAACAAAAGGTAGCTTGAAATCGGGCAAAGCTAGAACATGCAGGGTGGTCATAGCTTCTTTAAGATTGTCGAAAGCCTTCTCCACTTCGGCTGTCCATTGAAAATTGTTCTTCTTGAGCAATTGTGTTAAGGGGCCTACGATATGGCTGTATCCTCTTACAAACTTCCTGTAATAGCGCAGCCCCAAGAATCCTCTCAACTCCTTCAATGTGAGTGGTTTCGGCCATCTTATCATGGTCTCTATCTTGGACTGATCAGCTGCCACTCTATGCTTGGATACAATGTGTCCCCAATATTCCAAGTTAGGTTGTCCAAAAACACACCTCTTATAGTTAGCATAGAGTTGTTGATCTTTTAAAATACTCAAAGTTACCTTCAGATGCATGAGATGCTCCTCTTTACTCTTGCTGTAAACTAGAATATCGTCGAAGAACACTAGAACGAATTTTCTGAGATAGGGTTTAAAAATCTGATTCATCAACGATTGGAATGTAGCGAGCACCTTTGTTAATCCGAAGGGCATTACGACAAATTCATAGTGTCGTTTGTAGGTCCGAAAGGTCGTCTTTTCAATGTCTTCCTCCCTCATTCTTATTTGATGATAGCCGGACTTCAAATCTATTTTAGAGAAGATAGTTGCCCCATTCAATTCATCCATTAGCTCTTCTATTATGGGTATTGGGAATTTGTCGCATATGGTTACCTTGTTTAGAGCATGATAATCCACACAAAACTGCCATCCTCCATCTTTTTTCTTGACTAACAAAACTGGACTCGCGTAAGGGGAAGTGCTGGTTTGGATTATTCCGGATTCCAGCATCTCCTTGACCAATCTCTTGATTTCATTCTTTTGAAAATGGGGATACTTGTAGGGTCGGACCATGACTAGTCCTTCTCCTGGAATCAAGTGGATGTGGTGCTCTCGTCCTCTTTCAGGCGGTAAAGACTGTGGCAATTGAAACACCTCTCCATACTCTTCCAACACCATTCTGATCTCAGAGTCATCCACCTGCAGACTTGAGTTCGGTTCTGCCCCTTGTTCTGCCATTTGTAATCAGCACACTAAATCTCCTTCCTTGAGGTCCTTGCTGAGGGATTTGGCACTTACCAAGGATTTAGATAATATCGGGTCCCCCCTGATAACAAATTCCTTTCCTCCCAATCTTATTTTCATCGCCAGTGTACACCAATTATTCCAGACATTTCCGAGAGTCCTCAACCATTTTATGCCCAATATCACATCTATACTGCCTAGCTTCATTGGCATAAAATCCTCACATATCTCTAAATCCTGTATCTTTAAATTCAAGTTCCTATGGATTCCATTTCCTGTCACCTTTTCACCATTTCCCATCGCGATTTCATACTTGTCCGTGTAGTCCCATTTGGAACTCCACTTCAACGTCAATTCCTTCGATACAAAATTATGGGAGGCTCCACTGTCGATAAGAATCACTACGGGCTCCCCTTCTAGAACACCTTCAATCTTCATTGTCCTAGGTAAAGTCAACCCTGCCGCTGATCCGGCTGATAGTTCTACATTTTGTAGTTCTCCCTCTGGCTCTTCGTCATCTTCTACACTCTCCCCCGTATTAGCTTCTAACTCTTCATCTAGGACTGTGAGAACCTTCAGATCGATCATTTTACATCGGTGGCCAGGTGAATACTTCTCATCACATTTAAAGCATAGTCCCCGCTTCCTCTTTTCTTGTATCTCACCAAATGTCAATCGTTTAAAGTTTTCAAGGGTTTTGTCGGTGGCCACTAACTTCCCTGTTTTTGCCTCCCTTTTCTCACTGTCTCCCACTGCCTCCCACATTCGATGTCCACTGTATCCACTTATTTTATTGCCATGCAGTGTTCGGTTTCCCTTATCATGTCCCATTACTTTATTCTTCTCTTCTATCTGTTGAGCTAAAGTCATCATTTGCCTCAAGCTGCGAGGATTAGCGATCAATAGCTCCTATCTGATTTCCTTCGATAAACCATTCAAGAAAGAACTCTCCAATACTTCATCGGGTAACTCTGATAATGGAGCCGCTAATTCCTCAAACCTGCAGATGTATTCATCTACCGTACCTGTCTGCTTGATGGCCAAGAGGCGTTGACACGGGTTGCCCTCTTGTATGGGTTGAAACTTCTCCACCAGTAGGCCCTTACATTCCTCCCACGTTCTAATCGGTCGTCGACCCTCCACCCACCGAAACAACGCCAGTGCCTTTTTCTCCATGCTCAGTGACACTAGTTCCATTTTCTCCTTCTCATTAAAGCGTCCCACTGAAAAGAAACGCTCTACGTGATAAATCCACCCATCGGGATCCTCATCGTCAAACATCGGCATCTCCACCCGCCTTGTGCGACAGCCACGCTGAGGTTCCCCCTGTCGTGTGAACCCTGGTGACGGTTCTTTGGTGAAGTCCCTCCATCCTTCTCCCGCACGGTCCACGTTCACGCTCTCCTCCCTCCGCTGGTCCCCTTCGGTCTTGCCCTTGCTGTGCCCACCCATGCGACGGTTCCTGGTAAGTTGCATTATGCCATCCATACTCTCGGAGAAATGCATTCCGACCGGTGGCCTCTGGTGGATATCGTCGGAGCTCCTTTGTTGGTTCGCACCCCACGGTTGGCCCAGTACCCCAGCCTTGTTCCATTGGCCCCTTCCCTTTGTCCCCGCGTGGTTCCACTTAATTTCTCGTTTTACCGGAATTTTCCCCACCCTTCACGGCTTCTTGGTAGCTCACAAATAGCTTCATTAACTCACGTAACTCCTTCACCTCGAGTTGGGATTGCTCCCAATTTTGTTGCAATGCTTCCTTCTCTAGTCTCCTTT
Source organism: Erythroxylum orinocense (assembly GCA_025531955.1). NCBI lineage: Eukaryota > Viridiplantae > Streptophyta > Magnoliopsida > Malpighiales > Erythroxylaceae > Erythroxylum > Erythroxylum orinocense. The sequence goes on from JANZLX010000212.1 coordinate 10,106,793, forward strand.
CTTCCCTCAAAAGCTCAAAGTGCTTCTGGAAATCTTCACGTAAGTTCTCCATCTCCTTCTCGATTCCATCCATTCGGTTCTCGCCCTTCTTATTAGCCAGTGATGGGATCGTTGCTCTAATACCAGTGATAGAACTCTCAATATCTGACAGATTTTTCATTGAATATTATTATGGAGTAACTCGAATTATGTCAAGTTACAAGGTAATTTGCAGACAACTTCGAGAATGCTGCTCTCTCCTAGCCTCAGGCTCACCAGAATCTTCTTAGAAAATATGCTCTTTCTCCTCCCCAATCATTACATTATTTATTCTTCCTCTGCTGATTACGTCAATACTGTAACTAACTCACCCCTCACACCCTCTTTCATGCACCTCATCTAACTACCAGCCCCTACCCTTTACAGAATGGAGTAACTTTACTCGATTACCCCTTTCCTTGCCCTTCTAGAGTAGACTTAGATAATAGGAGGTCTAACATATACCTAGAGAAAGAATGTATTAATTTGAAGATAAATTTTCAGAATGTTGTACCAGTTGCATATTGTTAATATCTCCTTTCTTGTGAAATTGAAGAATCTAATGGGCAAGGATCTCAACATAAGAGGAAAAAATCAAGGCCAAAGGTACTTGTACATACCTCTAATTCTAGATAATGCTTAGTTATGCTGATTCCAGCGACATATGTCTGTATTGGAAAGCATTATGATGATTGTGCTTAATTGGATTGTTTTCAGGCTCAAAAGATGCTTTCTGAAAATGAATCTCCTCAAAAGGGGATAAGTAGTTCACAAACATCAAAATCCAATGTGTCATCTGACAAAGATGGGACTATAATTTTTGTCGAAAATGATGAAACCCTTTCTAGCAAGTTGAATGACCAACCAAGCACTCAGCAACTACTTAATACTGATAATAGTCCTCCCACTATTTCATTATCTGAGAGTCCAGATAAGAAAGTTGTTCAAATTGATGCTGACAATCTTGAAGTGTTTGCCACTGTGACTGATGCTGACACTGCTTTGTCTACTACAAATGGCGAGCTTCTCAATGAGAAGGCTTCTGATGTTCCCATAGATCTTCGTTCCTCGGAACAACCTGCCAAAGACCCAAAAAATGTTAAAGAAGATAACTTTGGTCAAGATAACAAGTTAAGAAATGCTGATGTTCCTTCAATTGTTGACCAAGCGGAATCTCAAATAGTAAACAAGGACTCTCCTGTCACAAGTGGAACTCCATTGAATGATGTCCATCATGAAGTTGAACCCCTTGGTGATCAAAAGAAGCAACCAGAGCATAAAGGTGATGCTTCTGTAAAATTGCAGGATCAACTTAATGAGGTAACTCTTCAAGACAAATGATGGTACAGATATATTTTAAAAATATTTACCACAATTTAGACTGTACTACTGAAACAGCTATCTGGTTCTTGTACCTTTTTCTTGTTAATTATTACTGATTGATACATTTAGTTGTATGTAGGCTCAAGTACTGCTTAAGACTGCAAATTCTACTGGTCAGTCAAAAGAGGCACGGTTGGCAAGGGTAAGTTTTAGTTAGCATGTTCGTTCGTATGCATTTCTATGCTGAAATGTGATTGTGATTTATATTTGTTACAACTTATTCGAACTGCTATTGTATTGAATGTAATCAACTTTCTTTCATCGTAACATTCTCACTTTGACAAGATCTGGAAGGTACTTGGAACATGGTTCTGGCTTACGTTATTTTTGCATCAAATAGTTTGATCCCTGTTTTTTATTGATTTCTAGTCATTTTTTGTCGAATGCATTCTTTCATTTAAGCAATTTCGAAGTCTTAGAATTTCTCATGGAAAGGGTTTTGACTGCCAACAGGTCAAACACATTCACTGGGCTGTCAACCATTTGTATGTTTTCACTAGCAGCAGAATTGACTTTTGAAATGTCAACATGCAGGTTTGTACTGGACTCCAAGCCCGCGTTCAAGAATACAAATATGAAAATGCCCAACTGGAAGAACTTCTCGGTTCAGAGGTGAATGCAGAATCTATGTTCTGTCATTGATCTAATGACTTCACCTATACATGTATATCATCTAGTATTGCTGCAGTTATATTGAGCATTTTGGATGATGCCTTAACAGAGAGAGCTCACTAAATCATATGAGGCTTGCATAAAGCAACTACAGCAAGATTTGTCTATATCCAAAAGTGAAGTAACACGAGTAGAGTCTAATATGACTGAGGCTTTGGCTGCTAAAAATGCAGAAATTGGAGCACTTGTTAGTTCTGTGGAGGCACTTAAGAAACAGGCTGCTTTATCTGAAGGGAATTTGGCTTCCTTGCAGGTTGCTGCTGCTTCTAATTTATAACTTGATGCATTCATATTTTTCATATATTTGAATAGCCGTGAAGGAATTGTCAATTATTTGAATAGTTAAGAAAGAGTCCCAGAAACTTAGGCAAAGGGCTTTGTCCAATGCCTTGTTTTTCAATGAAACAAATAACTTAATAACCTTGTGTAATCTGTTACTGTAATTATACCATCGTTTCTGGAATATTATCTGTAAGTCTCACTTTCTCACTTCTTCTATATTTTAAAAGAGATGATGGTAAATAATATCATGTGAGCACTTTTTTTTTTTTTTTTTCATTTTCTTATGTACTATGGTGCAATTACTTGTTTTGTTTGTTGTCTTCTAAGTATCTAACCTTCCTTTCTTTTATTTGAAACCATCACATTTCTGTAAAAATTATGTTGAGAAATCATTGCATTTCTATAAAAATTTAAGTGAATTTCACTGCATTGCTTCCCATGTAGTAACACTTCATTAATTTCAGGCAAATGTGGAGGCCATAATGAGAAATAGGGAGCTTACAGAGACAAGAATGATGCAGGTACAGCAGTTGATCTTCCTCACCACTAATATTTCTTTTATATTCAATTGTTTTGACATATTCTTGCATACTACATTATCTTAGAAGTCTGATATATCATTTAGTACTTTTAAGGCTGTACGAGAGGAGTTAGCCTCTGCTGAACGAAGAGCGGAAGAAGAACGTACAGCTCATAATGCCACCAAAATGGTTTGTGCATAATAAATTTATGCTTGAGAAATTATTTAAATCCAGTTGAAACTTGCATTATAATCTTCAATTGTGAAATAGGCAGCGATGGAAAGGGAAGTGGAACTGGAACATAGAGCTGTTGAGGCATCTACAGCCCTTGCCAGAACCCAGGTAATTATAGAAATACCACGTGTCTTTATACTAAATCGTATATTGCCATTCAAGGTAGTTGATAATGAGAACAGTCACGACTTAGCTAACTGCTTTTCACCTTTAAGATACTAGAATAGTCAAATTATTCAAGCTTATCCAACTCCCAGAGTATTGGAATTGTATGTAATAACGTAATTGTAGTTGCACGTTTTAGCAGAAAATAATGTGCCTGCTTGAGTCCAAGATATTAATGTTATGTTGACTAGCCTAGTGTTTGCGAACTCCATGTTTCCTTTACATTGAAGGCTTCTATTTTACTATCTTATCAGAGAATTGCAGATGAGAGGACGCTTAAGGCAGCAGAGCTTGAGCAGAAGGTTGCACTTCTTGAGGTACCCAAAAAAAAAAGGAAGACAAGCACAATTATCCTTGTTTTCCCTATCTTGATTTCCATCTGAGAAGTTCCAAATTTATTGCCTTATGTCACCAGGTTGAATGTGCGTCACTAAATCAGGAGTTACAAGACATGGAAGCTCGTGTTCGCCGGGGACAAAAGAAGTCTACAGAAGAGGCAAATCAAGTGATTCAGGTACCATTGTGAAGGTCTAGAGTGTACTCTTTGAAACAGATTGTTCAATTCATTAGCAGGATTTTGAAGATCTTTTTTTATATTATACAAACAGTATGGGTTGAAAATTTTCCCATTTTATTACTTCATTATACAACATGATGTTATTGAAGAATCTTTTTGCGATCATTCATTTGGATGCTGATTTGCACATAAGAAGTATTGTAGTGGACCAATCTGATTGGATGAGCTTATTTTATATTGTTATGAGTGTGCTCTCCAAAGTAGGAAGCTCACTTGCTCTTTGTTACCCAAAATTTTTTTTATCACTATAAGCATATATAATTTTATTTAAATTTTCTCCATTTTAACTTGCATTACAATATGTAACCATTGAATGTAGAGTGATGTAGTTGATAGGTATATTGTACTTTCTCAATTTATCGCTGCTTAATTGAAGAGGTCAGATGTTATCTTCTGATAGATCTACGGGTGGATCTAGAACCCAATACTAGTTTAGGTTGTAAATGTATTGAATTGTTTGTAGATGCATCAGAATGTTGTGCTATTGTCTTTATCTATTAGACAAAAAGGTAATATTGCAATTACATTAAAGATCATACATCTAATGTTGAAATTTAAAGATTAGGGTCTGCTTGAAATTGAACAACAGTTTGAGGGATGTTCATAATTTTGTAAGAATTTAATACTAATTTATTCTCATTATTCATAATATCTTTTTATGGACAGGATTTATAATATTGACTTCAACATACAATTTTAATAAGTTTTCTACCCATTTAATACGTTTGAACTTTCCTGTAAGGTCTTGAATAAGGCATCATGATTTCCAGCCCTTCATTGTTAGTTAATTTTCCATGTTTTGGGATGGATAGAATGTGGATTCACATCTACTCAATAATGATGGTTAAAACTTTTCTGAATACTTCTACAGAGGGTTTGCTGTGATAGCTATTGCATTATGTTCTCGTTGCTATGAATAAAATAGTGTTAGGCCAGAATTTCATTGCAAATTCATGCGCTTGTCTTGTTGCCTCAGAGAACTGTATATCATGCAAACGACAATTTTTTTTAGTTATATTATATGAGCCACTTTTAGTTGTTCCTGTTTTTGGGTCAAAATAGAATTTTTATTTTTATTTTTAGTTTTACTCTAATTGGGACTTGGAAACAGTATAGCCATTGTTTAGAAATAGCAGCTGATCATTGGCTTTGTAACTCCCACTATTATTAAGGGTTGGGCTACAATCAACGACAACATCTCAGTACAAATTTCGCTGAGATGTGGGGTCTGGAGAAGTCCAGTACTATAAAGCCTTACCTGTAACTAGTAGTGAGGCTATTTCTGATGGACTTATAGAAAAAAAAAGGGTTTTGAGAACTCTTTAAAGGAAATAAAAACCAAAAAATATAAACTAATAATTATATTAAAAAAATAGTTATAGATTAAAATAAGAATTAGGAAATTCAAAATAAAAAATCCATAGAAGGGTTGGGCTACAATCATCCATGTCAATGATTTTCTTATACTTCAAGTGACAATTGTGCTTCTGTCCTCTTAAGATTGAAACAGTGATAATGGTCCTACTGCATCATTATCTACTGCATTTTTACCGTAGTTATGACTACTTAGTTCTTCAGGTACAGGCATGGCAGGAAGAAGTGGAACATGCCCGCCAAGGTCAGAGAGATGCTGAAAACAAGCTTTCTACTGTGGAGGCAAGATTCTCTTGCTTTTATTTTTTTATTTCTTGTATTCTTATTTTCACTTCCAAATTCTGTAATTATTGTATACCGATGTTTGGAAGTGCTGATGAGGAGCCTCTCTAATAATTTTCACAAGATTTAGCATTGAGAATGGGTGGCTAGTTTTGTCTTTTTTATATTGAGTTCTCTCTTTGTCTGATGCAGGCTGAATTACAAAAGATGAGAGTTGAAACGGCTGCTATGAAGAGGGATGCTGAGCACTATTCACGGCAGGTAATATGATTATAAATTAACCAATCTTAAAGATGTTGATTATTTAACATGTTAACTAGTATTCATTATTTATATTTGACCTCAAGACAAAAGTTATTAGTTAGTTACACATACATTCCCATGCTTTATCTATTGTATCAACTATCAGTCATAAGTTCATCGTCACCTTTCTTTGCTTGCACTAATTGCTAATTTATGTAACATTATATTCTCTTGTGGGCAGTGTAGAATATCTTTGATGTAACTGCTACTTGAGCTCATCTTTTGATAGAGTAAGGATAGGGAAATGCCAGAAAATAGAGTTACTGTATTGATGAATAACTTTAGAGCTACTGCTCCCCAGCCTAAGGCCGTACAATTCACTGAAAACAAGAATAATCGCTGATTTCCTCATCATTTCTAACTAACTTATATGCTCCTCCTATAGTACCCGTACACCCCACATAATCATTCCTTATTCTCCCTAACGGTTAAGCATGCATGCAACACTTGCCAGCTCATCATTCTCTCTCTCCACCTCAATATTCCGCTTCTTCTTCCTATGATAAACCAGTAATGGTTTCGGTCCATGGCTAACATCTTTTCTCTCAATCGTGTTATTTTTTTAATTATATTTTTTGAAAGCTCCTGATGTTGGAATTTTACCATGGACCTCGCACAGGAGCACATGGAACTAGAAAAACGCTACCGAGAGCTAACTGATCTATTGGTAATCTAAATAAACTTCTCTTGCAGTTTTGGAAACATGATTCTTAGTGGTTCCTGTGTCTGAATATTACATAATGGTGCAGTACTACAAACAAACTCAGTTAGAAACCATGGCTAGTGAAAAAGCTGCAGCAGAGTTCCAGTTGGAAAAAGAACTAAAGCGTATTCAAGAAACACAGGTCTACAATTAGAGCTTATGGTGCTATTTAATAGTATAACCAATCTATGTTGATCTCATTCTGTTATATATTCAGATTCAGATACTCTACCTTGGTCAATATGTTATTTCTATGAAATAGGTTGAAGCAGAAAGGAGTAGAGTTTTGCGTCGTCCATCCTCATATTGGGAAGAAGATACTGAAATGAATGGGCTGGAGTAAGTCCTTTGTTTATAATATAACAGACTCCTTTTGGTTCCTCTCATTTTGTGTTTCATTGAGCACATTCATACCTTAGTTTGGGCATTGAAATTTGAAATATTAATTTAACTTGTCCTGGTCGACCAATCATCATTTTGTGAACTGAGGGGCAAGGAATTGAAGTAACTGGAAATAAGATGCCACCTGGTTGCTGTATTGATAAAACTAGATTTCATACTTACAGAGTCGTGATTTCTTTATTGGATAATAGATGTTGAGCAAAGGAGCTTTTTGCTTCAAATGTTTCTTTATTGGATAAAAAACAAAATATTTCTTTACCGGATAATGCAGCTTTTAGGTGTGGTTCATTGTTTATACATATAGCTTGGTTCTTCATGATGCCATATGATTGCAGAGCACGTCTTAAGTTAAATATTTTATTTATGTTAAACCCATCCCAAGATGCAGGATCAGATTTTTTTTCCCACTGGACCTCGGCTTTTTCACCTTGTTGCAAATGCTTTTGGGTATGAAAGAGAATGATATGTATAACAGTGGGGCTAGACTTTAAATCTGGGGCTCTTGGGGAGAGGACTTTATTTACTTCAGGCTTTTATGCTAAATACAGAGTGGACCCAAAATGTTGCTGCAACAGTAGGTATTATATATCAATTTTATGTAGGATGAAAACTTCCTGTTGGGAAATATTCAGCTGAACAGATTTTACTTTGGCATAATAGATTAGGACATCCTAATTTTTCCTATCTTAAAAGACTATTACCTCATTTGTT
>JANZLX010000212.1:10114519-10147030 GCA_025531955.1 Erythroxylum orinocense
CTCCTACTGCCACTAGAATTCCTAACTAAGCAAGGATTTAGAATCCTTAATAAACTCTTACGAATGCATCCATAACACTAGGGTCCACCAAATAAAGATCACCTAAAATGTTATTATTGTGATAAATCAAGACAAACTAAGAGAGTTGTTATAAGCTTTATAGTTGAACAACAATGGGAAGTGGAGGTAAACAAATGGGCTCTACTAGGCCATAAGCCAATATGTCCAAGGCTATAAATGAAACTATTTCTCAAGAAATAACAAGTATTGGTGATTTTTCCAATAAAGAGATGCAAATTCTAGGACATCTTTTGTCTCGCCTTGACTCACATTCAACGATTGGTTCTTCTAATTTTGCCAAATCAAGTATTGCATTTCTTGTTATTCTAAAACTCGAAATAATCTTTGGGTTATAGATTCTGGAGCGTTAGGTCGTATGACAAGCTCTTTCAATAATTTTTTGACATACACTCCATGTTTAGGCAAAGATGAAGTCTGTATTGCAAATAGTTCTTAATCTCCTATACCTGTAGCATGTTCTCTAATTTTACTCCTATTAAACTGTCATCAATTTTTCATGTTTTTAATTTTCCATGAGGACCTAGAAAGCAAGAATGGGGTTGCATTAGAGTATTTTACTAGGCAGTATGGGACTGTAATGACAACAAAGGCCATACCCAAGGAGATCCTAGCAGATCTTAAAAAGCTCGATTAAGAGGACAAAGTGGAGCTAGTTGGAGAAATAACAAGGGAAGAAATTCAAAATGTTACTTTCTCAATGAACCCTAATAAAGCCCCAAGACTAGATAGATACAATGGGCGATTTTTTCAAAAACATTAGCATATCTTAATGTGTCCCTTTATCTTATGTTCAATAAAGGATTTAAGGCCTTTACAACATTTTCTTGACATAAAGGTTGTTCAGTCAAATCATGGCATATTACATCTTAACATGGATGACATATTTACATTTAAGTATAAATATATTCTTGACATGCTCAATAAAGCTAGAATGTTCAAGTCCCATCTTTATATTCTCCCAGAGTCCCAATAAAAAATTATGTATTGATGTCATCCCATAAATCAATGATATTTTGTCTACATTTTCAGTGTATAGCTTAAAAGAAAGTTGCAAACTGGCATCTAACACATTTACCAATGCTTAAAGCTAATAATGATCTAAGCTCTGAAAATGCTAAAAAAAAAGAACATGTATATCTTACCTTTAAAGCTTCACATCACTAGGGCCATGGAAACATAATATTAGAAAATAGATAGAAATTGTAGTCTAGGATTGTCAAACACCAAATCAAATTGGAAAGTGATGACATTCTTCATTACTAGTTGTAGTAAGTTAAAATAAACCACAAAGGTTTTGACATACCTTGCTATAGATGCTAAACAAGCTCTTTAGTCGACTCGACAATGTAACTTCCATCCCTGGGACATAACTATAAGCAAGAGAGAGAGAGAGAGAGAGAGATTCTTTATAAATAAACACATTGATAGTAATTATGGCCACGTATGGGACGTGAATTTTACAAATAATTATGAAACATGAAAGTAGTTAAGTGCTTGTACATAAAACAAAAGGCAATAATGTCAACTGGAAGCAATACTTACGAAGTGGTTAGATATAGCTCCCTCTCTAGTGCTTCCTCACAGGCAGTAAGAGATGCTAGAGCAATTTTAGCATCCTGTAGGACCTTCAACTTACCTTGACTCTCACATGTTTTACCAAGATTTTTAAGAAATAAATTTCTCTTCTTTCGATCCAACAAGATGTCAAAAGGGACTACAGCTTCCAAAAGATCCTACACATGATAGGACACAAGAGGGCTTATAAGATTTTAGTTGATCCTACCCCGGTGCATCATTTTCATTACTTTCCCGAACAAAAATAGATGTCGTGGCAACTAGTCTAACTGGACTAAAACTTTAATCAACACAAAGAGATATGAATACGATAAAATTTGACTTAGTTCTTCAGGCTATAGTTTGAAGTTAATTTCCTGTAGATCTTCAGGCTGTAGTTTGAAGTTAATTTCCTATAGGGAAATCTTCTCAATAATGTCTACTATACAATTATATTTACAGTTACAACAATAAATTTCTTATGAGACAATAGCTCAAATGTCATAAAAATACTATATAAGATCCTCTATTCACCTTAAATTAAAGAACCAATATATACAAAATACAAGCAAAAGATATAGTTCGTCTGGTCTTATAACAATTGCAAAATTTAGTTAAGTTTGAAACACTTGTTTTGCATGAGGCCTACAAGATATAAATTCAGCAATACTCCAACTTCAAGAAAAGATCAACACCATTAGCAAGTTTGAAACAACCATGTGGCCAAGAATAATAATTACAAAGCTTAAAAAAAATTCAAGAACAACATCAAGTCGTCAAAAGAAATTAAAAATATGATTAGTTTATGCAGAAAACAATTAAATGATTATTTTCTCTCAATCTGAATTCCTTTATGGTGGTGCTCTATCGGTCTATTTCTTTGTCTCTCTTTTTGTGATCTTTTAGCTATCAGGAAAAATAGGTTAAGCAAGTGTATTGTGGAACAGGGAAAAAAATAAATTAACAGTAATAAGAGCTTAGGGCTTACTTTCAAGCTTGGAACATCAATCTCATTAGCCACAAGATCATCATCTTCAGGGGTGTAATTTTTCTCATTAATAGGCAGCAAGCTAGTTTTAATAGATATTCTCCTTGCAAACCCATTTTTTGTAGTAGTACTCCACATGGAAGCAAGATCAGCCCGCAACTTACAAAACAATTGCGGCTGAATGACACATACAAATCACAGGAAATATGTTCAAATTGGAAAGATAATTTAGCTAACGAAAAGATGCCACAATGAATTTACCACAAGAGTCAAGGATTTATGCTTGGATCTAGACCAATACTTGATAGAATTTAATGCTTCAATGTTTAAGAAGTTTTCAAGCTAATTTTTGGTCTAGAGTGAAAAATGTCTGAAAAGGCTCTATTAAGTCATTATATGCAAAAGCTCTCTCGATTTAAGTAGTTTAGTGCATTAATGTTATACTATCCTTGAATTATAAGAATCCAAACAGTAGACTTCTTCACACAATATTTATCAAGGTCAACTTCAATCAAATTTGTTGATGGTTATTTATAGTCAAAATATTAAATTCCAATTAAGTCCGTTATATCCATTTGCATAAAATCTCCATTTAATCACCACTTAAATTCTTCAATATTAGTAAATTTGAAATTCCTATTGATACGGAAAGAAATTCTCTTTATTTTTTCACACATGGTTTGAATAAATAAATAGACTTAAAGAGTGCAATATTTCTTGTCACATTATCAAAATATGTAAAGTCTTATAGATTATTAGCTAAGCTACCTTATTAAAATAAATGAAGCCTAACTTGTGCAGCGATGAATTATGCCTCTCTAGATCTACAAAACAGTTAACAAACGTGTTAAACACACCTGAAGAACAGCAAAGGATAGATCTTCTAGCTCGGCTTTCAATGCCCATAAACCTAATCGGGATGCAAGGGAACACCAAATAAGTAAGGTCTCTTCAGCTACAGCTTCAGCCTTTGACAATGGTAGAGCATAACTGCAACAAAAAAAATTGTCTTTGTGGTAGTTAAGGATGTAGAAATTTGTGGTAGTTGCTTTTCTGGTAGTTTTTGTGGTAGTGGTAGAATTTGATGAACCTTCTTGACATTGGAGTATAAGAAAGTTATCTAGTAGAATTTCATGAACCTTCTTGACATTGGAGTATAAGAAAGTTATCTATCTTGCACAATGAACACAAAAGGAGAACAATCAATCAATGAGTAATCTTAATATAGGAAAATAATGGCTCTTATATATGAGGAATTGGCTTAGTGGGGAGAGAGAAAACTAATAGCCACCATAAATTGATGATATCAAGAAAGTTAAGAACCAGTACATAGTTCTCATGTTGTGGAGACGGTCTGCAAGCTTGATTAGAACGACTCGTGGATCATCAACCATTCCCAAAAGCATCACACGTAGACTATCAGCCTTAGAAAATAATAATAAAGTCATGAGAGTAAGTTTGAAGCAATAAGCTATTGGTTTTATGTTTCTCTTATTATAAATAAAAAATTGTCAATTTTCTTCTCTTTTTATTGAAATCTTTTCGTTAATATTTTCATTTCTATTCTTGCACGGCAAGCAACTAGAGCTACTACTCACAACATAAAAATTTTTCATTTATGATTAATGAAAGATGCCAATCCATAGAAAAATCAAGAAAGACTAATTCAACCCAAAATGATTTATTAAAAAAAATTACGTCACTCGACCAACCATCACGAGAACTGTTCAACTAAGTTACGGTTCTTGCACCATTTTATTAAGAGTCAATCATATGAAAATAATAAAAATATTTGACAAAAAATGGTTCTCAACTAATCACTTAAACCTCAAGAAAAAAGTAAAAGTTATGGGGCTAATCAGAAGTCCAAGAATGCAATATTAAGCACTACAAAAAAAAGTGTTGGGAAATATTCAGCTGAATATTTCCTAAGATATTATTGACTCCTAAAAGTCAATAATATCAGATCAGATATCATGTATCAGATCTGATATTGTGTACAAATTTAGGAGATTATGTATAGATATTAGAAGATTATGTACAGATATTAGTTTCCTAAATTAGCTAGCTCTATTTCTATATATACATGTAATTGTGTACTGATGAATATGAGAAAAAGGAATACAACTGTTCAGTATTTCCACACTTCCAAACCAATTTAGTGGTGTGAGTTTGTGGATATGCTAAAAGATAAATTGAGATGAATATTCTTGGGAGTTTACACAATAGGTGTGATTTTCAGAAACTGTAAAAAGCATGTGAATGAATTAAATGAAGAAATTAATGTGATGACAACAAAACAGTTGAAGGACCTAGTAGTTTTGTTAAGTGATTTGCAGTTGTAGTATTGGTAGATGTTTTCACCATCTTTAGTCCAGCCTTATTCCACACTTTCAGTCCTCCTCAATTACTGATCCATCTGAAGATTATGCTGTTTCTTCTGTTATAGTCTTCATCCGATCAACTGAATGAGCATCATAATCAAAAATTGGAACTTCCACCCTTCAATTAATATAGACTTCAATGTATGAGCTCCTTTAAATGTATTTATATTTTGCATTACCTATACCTAGTTTAGGTGTCCATTATCTTTTAATATGAACTAATAATTTCAGGCCTCTCCCCGTGTACCATCGTCATATGGAAGCAGCAAGCATACAGGTAATCCTCTGCACATACTTTAAACACTACTTGATATCTTATCAATTTTGACATTCTTTCTCTCACTGATTGTGCAGTTTCAAAAGGCAGCAAAAATATTGGATTCAGGCGCTGCCAGAGCCACAAGATTTTTGTGGCGTTATCCAACAGCACGACTTATCCTGCTTTTCTATCTGGTAAATAGAATTCTTGTTTCAAAAAATGAATTGTCTTGTATAAGAATTGAAAATGCATTTTTACGATATGTTGATTATGAGAAATCATTTGCAGGTTTTTGTACATCTTTTCTTGATGTATTTGTTGCATTGCCTTCAGGTGAGTGAATGCATGCTTCCACATTTACTTGCGTGTGACTTTGTCCGTTTGAGTGTGTTCAGATACAAATTTTCCACATTACTACTGTAATAGTCTGCCACAAGAATGCTAGTACAAAGAATGATTTTGGATCTTGGTTGTTAGCACCCAACCTGTTAGTGTCAATATTGCACAGCCCACCAAGCCCATCCAAACCTACATCTATAGGGGTAAGATGGGAAAGGCGGCACATGCCACATAATTAGTTTGTTATGAGTCGGTTATGGCGAGAGATTGTGTATGGAGGGGTTATGGGAATATAGGCAGAACTGTATAGTGTGAGGGGGGATCATTATTCTTATTGTTATACTGCTATTGCATTGGCCTGGGAAGATACCTTTCCAGGAGGTATTCCTTATTGTACCTACTGATATAGTAAATAATACAATCTCTATATCGGTTTTCTATCAAATTGGTGCTTTCATTGAGAGGTTGTGGAGAGTGGAGATTGTATGCAAACAAGGATGGAGACTAGAGTGTCTGTTGTGGAAGCGTCTCTTAGGAGACAAGAGTCTTCACTTTCGGCCCAAGAAGCAATGGTGAAGTCACACAATGCTACATTGAAGGACCTTCGTACGCAAATGAGTACCTTGATGGCCAGTGTAGAAACGTTGGCTAAATCACAGGGTCTGCTGCAGTCGTTGATGGAGGGATTCTTATCCTTGAGGGCTAGAGACGTGCAAAAACAGAAAGTGGTTGAAGAAGATCTATCGGAGTTTGCCCATAATGCATCATCTTCAGCTGGTGGTGACAAACCTGCTCACATCTCATCGGTTACCACTGGCAACGGAAGGCCTCCAGGTGGACAGATGGAAGCTGGGCAACGTCGACAAGGTGACCACCTCCCTTTGGTGGCCACAGAACGTCCATGGGAGGAGTATAGGAACGTCGCACATAGGGTCGATCTCCTTGCTTTTCACGGGGATGATCCTTTCGCCTGGGTAACGAGAGCAAAGTCGTATTTCCTTATTCATGACATTCCCCATGAACTTCGTATACCCATGGTTCAAATCTGCATGGAGGGATCGACGCTCTATTGGTTCATGAATTTACGGGAGCTAGACCCATATATGACTTGGGAAAGATTTAAACGCTCACTATTCGAGCGTTATGAAGGTAGGGATGAAGGGGACCCGATTGAACAGCTAAAAACGATTGTTCAGCGAGGTTCGATCGATGATTATATTGACGACTTCGAAAGGGTGGTGTCGCAGATTGGCCATTTTCTAGCAGAGTGGTATATGAGTTGTTTCCTAGGGTGGCTACGAGAAGAAATTAGGAACAGGGTCAAAACCCACGACCCACCTACTCGAGTTCGCCTTCTCTCCATTGCAAGGAAGGTTGAGAGGGAATTAGTCAGTGAGGGACTGCTTCGGCCAGGGGAAGGAAGGAGAAAACCCGATAGCATCCATGCAAACGTTGGGCCCCGATCGGGTAATCACAACACGTTTCGGCCAGCTCAACCATTTCATGCAGGGGGGACAATAAAAAATGACGTGAAGGAACCACTAAATAAACAGAGAGACCCTACCACCGACAATGACCGAACAATGAATCCAAAATGGAGAGGCACGCGTCACTTGACTTACGATCAGCTTATGGAAAGGAGAGCAAAAGGGCTGTGTTTTAAATGTGGGCATACTTTCGGTCCTCTCCATCATTGCCCAGACAAAGAATATAGGTTAATTATATGGGAAGGTGATGAAGCAGACGTGGGAGGAAGTCACCGAGAAGCGCCAGTGGAAGAGGATCAGCAAGAAGATGGGAGTTAGTGTGCAATTCTATGGAGTTCATGGAATTGGGAAGTGATCGATCCTCACCCCCAAAGTCGATGGTCTTAATAGGCAAGTTAAATAAATTGCCTATTGTTATAATGATTGATAGTGGAGCTAGCCACAACCTTGTATCTCGAAGATTGGTTCAGGTTATGGGTATCACTGTCAACTCAACCAGAACTTTTGGTGTTAGGATGGGGAATGGACATCGATCCTTCTCACAAGGGCTTTGCAAGGAGATTGTGCTAGAGCTGAATAGAGAAGAGTTTAGGGTAAATGCACATGTGTTTGACACGGGAGGACATGATCTAATCTTATGGGTTGCATGGCTAGAAACACTAGGGGTGGTGAAGGTTGATTGGAAGAGAAGGTACATGTCATCTGATCGGAAGGGAGTAGAGGTTACTTTGCAGGGAATTCATATGCATGCTTCTTCTCCTCATGTACTGCAACCAATTTTGAAGCATCAAGAGTTGGAAGCTGAAGGATTATTGTGGTCTTTAGAGATCGAAAGAACTCTAACTGATGAAATGGGAACCTTGAATAAGGGTCAAAGAGATGATTTGGGGGCTGTTTTATTCAGTGGCTTGTTCGTTGGGGAGGCACACCGGCAAAAGAAGGGCAATTCCCTTTCATCCACCTTGAGGACAAGGAATTCTTGGTCAAGCTTTTCTGCATCAGGATTCAAGGTTGAATCTGACACTGCAAATCAATCATGTCTGCCAGTAGATGGCCCAAGGGCAGAAGATACTGCTTGGGAAAGGAATGGGACTTTAAATCAGAATTCATCTTGGGATGCAACTGCAATAGCTAGTAAAGCTGTTGTTATCCACCTTGAGGAAAAGGTGCCTTTTGAGGAGGAAGGAATTGTTAGCACCCTTCCTAGTTATCAGTATGCTAGTATTAGTATTAGTAATATGGCTGAACCAGAGGTGATCCTGGCTTCAAGAATTTCTAAGTCTAAAGGGAGTAGTATACTTCTCAGTGGCTCATACGGTGGAGAGATCGGCCAGCAGAGGAAGCAACTTGGGAGAATGTTGAATTTATTAAGGGGCAATATCCTTCCATTCACCTTGAGGACAAGGTGCTTCATGAGTGGGAGGGAATTGTTAGCACCCAGCCTGTTAGTGTCAATATTGCACAGCCCACTAAGTCCATCCAAACCTACATCCGTAGGGGTAAGATAGGAAAGGGGGCACATGCCACATAATTAGTTTGTTAGGAGTCGGTTATGGTGAGAGATTGTGTATGGAGGGGGTATGGGAATATAGGCAGAACTGTATAGCATGAGGGGGGATCATTATTCGTATTGTTATACTGCTATTGCATTGGCCTGGGAAGATACCTTTCCAGGAGGTATTCCTTACTCATATAGTAAATAATACAATCTCTATATTGATTTCCTATCATTGGTCTATGATAGTGATTCTTTTATTGAAACCTTGTCTTTGCTATGTGTAGGAACAAGCTGACAATTTTGCTGCCAAAGAAGTTGCAGAATCTATGGGCCTTGCTACATCTACATTACCATGACTTGTTACCATTTAGTTGTTTCATCTATGCTAAGATGCGACGTCAACTCTTCTTAATATTCTACGGGAGAAATGGCTTTTTAATGTGTCAAAATGATGTGAAACTAATGGATGAAACATGTCTTCTTCCATATGTCGTCTCTCTATGTAATTACAACATGTGCTTAAGGGGCTGCAA
Organism: Erythroxylum orinocense; assembly: GCA_025531955.1. Classification (NCBI taxonomy): domain Eukaryota; kingdom Viridiplantae; phylum Streptophyta; class Magnoliopsida; order Malpighiales; family Erythroxylaceae; genus Erythroxylum; species Erythroxylum orinocense. Next base: position 10,123,643 of record JANZLX010000212.1, read on the forward strand.
GTCTGGCGAATCACTTAAGATGAAGCAGCAAACTCCAAAATACGAGGGCAAGCATCACCTTTATCTCTTTATTGGTTGCGTATAATTATAAAACTTCTAGACATTGAAATGGTCGAGCTGAGTTGCCATATTGTTGTTCAGATTAACTGCACCGGAAATGATAACTATTCTTTAATTTGTGAGCCTGCACGGATTTGATTCTGGAAGGGCTCCTTAGTCTCCCCTTGGTTTGCCCTGGCTTGGTCTTGTAAATATGTGAACAATTTTCGTTCTAATCCAATACACAGGTGTTACATCATTTGAACTAATTGACGGGAGAGTTTATGACACATTCACATTTTTATTTACCAAATTTGAACGCTTCTGTGTTTGCAATATAGAATATATGAGTTGCGACATATTTTGAGCAGTAACTTGGTTACAACTTACAAGGTTTGTTTATTGTTTGCAGTCACAGAATGAGGACTGCTGTTGCTTACGACTCTCTTTTTAGATTCATTCTACTAGCGGCCTTGTACAATCTAATGACTAATGAGCCTGAGTACATAAATCCTGTTTGTCACGTAAAAGCGCGGGAAAGTGATATCATCCCTGAATAAACCCAAACTATAAGCAACACTTTTGGCAAAGGCAATAACAAACCTCACCGATCTTTCAGGAGAAATATTTTATTTTTTTATAGAAGGAAATGGAAATGAAAGTGCATTGACAGCTTTCACAAACAAACATGTGCAAGTAAGTCTTTTGGTTATTTGCCATATTCCTATTACAATGTCATATACTATCCGAAAAAGAATGGGATGAGATGTTGAAACATGACTGGTGGTTCACATTTAGTTTGTTTAAAAATGTATATAGTTTATTTGAAGATGTTGAAAAACTAGCTGAATTGAGTTACAAGTTGCAGCCAATGTAGCTATTTAATATACTTTTTTTTGAAATGTGATATATTATATAACATGGAGCTTTGATGTGTAACGCATGATATACATGTGCCCTGCCTCATTATTCCCGAAACTAAATTAAAATTTGTTCTCTATGTAGAAAATATAAAAAAAATAGAAACATGGGAATCTTTTTAAGAGTAGCACATGTTATATATGACACTAATTGGAGCTCGTCGTGATACTCATGTAGTCCGTCTGGCAAGTGTTTTGTGGAATCTTTACAGATGTCATAAGTCTTTCTTTAAACCCATCGGCTCGTGATAATAACAAAAAATAGCCTTTGGTTACGTAAAATAATGCAAATATTCGCAGGGGCTGCTCATCCTTGTATATAATTGTCGGAATTGTATTCAATTAAATGTAAAGAAAAGAGAAGGGAAGTGCATGATTTGAGTGAGAATGAGAGTCATGTTTGTCCTACTTTAATTTACCCATCAATCAACATCGACTAATGGCCGTAAATGCCGTTCTTTTTCCTGCCAAGCTAAACTAGAAATAGAAGTGATATTCCTACTAGCTTTTACGAGATCAATTTTGGCTGAGGTCAAGTCAAAGAGGTGGTGGGGATGATGTGGTATTTTGATAAAAGGCCAAGACTTTATCCACCACTTAAAAAAATACCCGTCCCTGCCTTCTCTGGCATGAGCATGACTCGCATCTTATCTATACTTTATCCATCGCTTTTCTTTTTTCTTTGTCTATTTTGTCTTGTAACTAGTGTTTTAAAATTCAGATTGAATCCAAAGTTTTATTGGTAATTGATTTGATCGATTCTTGATCAAATCGATGTAACATTATTATAATTATGTAATAATTATATATAATATTAATAATATTAAAAAATATATAATATATTAAATAATATTAAAAAATAACAAATAAAAAAATTATTGAACCAGTGGTCGGATCGATCGAATCGAACCGATTTGATCGATTAATTGATCGATTTTAATCGATTCTCACTGATTCAATTAAGAACCGATTTTTAAGAATGAATCGGACCAAATAATCGATTGATCACTGATTAAATCGATCGAACTGATTGATCCGGTCCAATTTTAAACAATGTTTGTGATGAATCAAATGTTTAATCATGTAAAAGTTAAGGACAATCGGATATTTATCTTAGTCCCTTTTAAAAATCCTAATAATTATACCAATAAAGCAGATCAAACTAAGAACCCCCTCAGTTGCATGAAATTACGCAACTGCTACTGCTACCATTTCACACAGTTATATGTACATGTTTAGTAGTCTCCGCTTCCTTCCATTGCAGACTTTGCTATTGCCGACCTCCAACAATAAGCTGTTTAAGATAACAAAGTGAGTGAAATTAGAGAAGATGGAGAGCACCATGAAGGACATGAGAGATGGGGCGTCGGTGCTGGACATGGACCCAAAATGCACTGTAGGGGGTGGCGTTGAGGACGTTTACGGTGAGGATAGCGCCACCGTAGACCAGCTTGTCACTCCCTGGACGATCTCCGTCGCGAGGTTGCTCTTTCTTTTTCTTTATACTGATCCTATACTTCTTTACTCATTTTCACGCTCTCGTTGTCGGTCAAACCATTTATTGTTTGGCTCTAATTGTTTATGACAGTGTATTTTCTGCTCTCCATCGTAGTTTTGTTTCTTGAGTTGTATAGTTACTGATCCATGATCTCTTGATCTTGTCACCGATCCTTTTGGTTTTCTTCTTTTTGCTTCAAGAATTTTGATACCACTCAGTAGCTTCACTGAGTGCTTGCTGTTCGATTCTCAAGAACTGTTCCCAATAAATCTAGTTATTTTTCTTAATTAATTTTTATGATACCATTTTTCGCTTGCGACAAGTCGTTTGTTACTATTCTTGATTGCTTGGGTTCTTGGCGGGTATCAGTTGACGTTTCGTTTTTGTTGGAAAGTTATATTTAGAGAGTAAACCATAACGATCAAGGACTCTGACAAAGTGAAGTGGTTGTCACGTTTGATTTAGTGAAAAAATGCGTCAGATTGGTTAAAGCTAAAGTGCAAATGAGTGAATAAAATGACTATTTTTAGCCTTGTTTCTGTTTCATCTTAAATATTCGGATTATACCTTATCCTCGCTAGCACGCTACTACACTATTCGGGTAAAATGATCGTAACGCATCTAAACATAAAAGAGATTCACTGATTTATTTGCGTTTTCATGCGATTGCAGCGGATACTCTATGTTGAGGGATCCACACCACAACAAAGGGCTTGCTTTCACCGAAAAAGAGAGGGATGCCCACTACCTACGTGGCCTTCTGCCTCCAGCATGTATTACTCAACAGCTCCAGGAAAAGAAGTTGATGAACAGTATCCGACAATATCAAGTTCCCCTTCAAAAGTATATGGCCATGATGGAACTTCAGGTATGTTGTTTACTACATGGTTTCAAGCTTTCTTTTACACTTGAGTCTTTGTTGTATGTGGTTGGCTTGTTTGTTTAGCGCTCGTCAAGGATGCACGACGCCTTTAAACTGACTTAAAACTCTTGAAACTTGGAGTCCATCAAAAGTGGTTGATTATTATTGCCCTTATGTGCTGAGTTTTCTCCTTTTTGTAATTTTGGTTTAACAGGAGAGGAATGAGAGGCTCTTCTACAAACTTCTTATAGACAATGTTGAGGAATTGCTTCCAGTTGTTTACACTCCAACAGTTGGTGAAGCTTGCCAGAAATATGGTAGCATCTTTAGGCGTCCCCAAGGTCTATACATTAGCCTAAAGGAAAAGTACGGATGTGATTGTTTATTGGGAATATGTGTATAGTATATTTATCAGTTAGTTGTATTGATGTATTGTCTCTGTAAATGATTGGTTGCATAGGGGGAAAATACTCGATGTGTTGAGAAACTGGCCAGAAAGAAATATCCAGGTTATCGTTGTCACTGATGGTGAGCGAATCTTGGGACTAGGAGATCTCGGATGTCAGGTAAATGTGAATGTGAATTGTAGATAATTGGAGGATATGAGCATATTGCATTGAAATGCACTGTTTGCAAAACAGAAACCTTCCCTTATAGGTAAAATGTATTGTACAAGTTCGGCAATGAAATATAATTAATATGCATATGCCAGCTTATACATGATGACGTTCTAAATGTTACAGGGGATGGGAATACCTGTTGGGAAATTGTCCCTTTACACAGCACTTGGAGGAGTTCGTCCTTCAGCAGTAAGCATTTTCAGAACATTAAAGATTCTTTTCTTTTTCACTTTAATTTTCTTGAGTGTTCAATTGCATGCTCCGTCTATATTTATAACTTTGAAGTCCCTCATTGTGATGCTTTGCTATCCTTATCCACTAGCTAAAGTTTTTCTCACTGGCTATTCTAGTGTTTGCCAATCACCATTGATGTGGGTACAAACAATGAGCAACTGCTGAAGGACGAATTTTATATTGGACTCAAGCAAAGGAGGGCAACTGGCCAGGTTTAATAATCTTAACGTTTACCTTGACTAAGAAGGTGTGTTTTACTTCAGATTTACATGATTTTTAATACAATCTGCAGGAGTACTCTGAACTTTTACACGAGTTCATGACAGCTGTGAAACAGAATTATGGGGAAAAAGTTCTTGTACAGGTACATTGACACGAGTTAAAGTTATGCTGTTAACTTTATAAGATTTTTGGAACTGAAGTTCATGTTGCCTTCTTCTTTCTTACTGAGTTCTGCAGTTTGAAGATTTTGCTAACCACAATGCTTTCGAGCTTCTTTCAAAGTACAGAACTACGCATCTTGTCTTTAATGATGATATACAGGTATGGAATAGCCAAGCCCATGTTACGTAACTTTAAAGTCTTTTTTTTTTGACAGTATGTTTTTTGACAATAGTGTATATCGCTTGTTCCAGGGAACAGCATCTGTCGTTCTTGCAGGTGTTGTTGCAGCACTGAAGTTGCTTGGAGGTTCGTTGGCTGATCATACTTTCTTGTTCCTTGGTGCAGGGGAAGTAAGATTTCATTCATTTATTTCCATCTCATAGTTGTTGTCCATTTCCCACCTGATAAGGAAGTCATTTTGAAGAGACATGATGTAATGAAGCATTTCATTTTCACCGAAAATATGCTTCAACAATTTTGCCTTTAGCTTAATAATAATTTTTTAAAGCTTCTTTTACCATTTGAATGTGTATCTTGTTGCTTCTAGCGCTCATTGATTATACTTCATTTTGCAGGCTGGAACTGGCATAGCAGAGCTTATAGCTCTTGAAATGTCAAAACAGGTATATCAAATTGTTCATGTATGATAGTTCTTAACTTCTAGACTAAATTCCATGGATTTCCCATCGATGGGTTTACCGAACTGCTTTAAGCCGATGATCCATTTTAGGTAAAAGCTCCCTTGGAGGAGACCCGCAAGAAGATCTGGTTGGTGGATTCAAAGGTAATATTTGAATTTAAAACTTACTCAGCAGTTGTTTCTTCATTTGCAAATGACTCATGATCTTTTTGGTAGGGTTTGATTGTAAGCTCTCGCAAGGAATCACTTCAACACTTCAAGAAGCCCTGGGCTCATGAACACGAACCTGTTGGTGATCTCTTAAGTGCTGTCAAGGTGGGAAGAGCTTATGCCTAACTTTCAATTGCTTGTTCAAGTTTCTTTTATTCCTGATAGCATTTATTCACCTGCTCAGGCAATTAAACCAACCGTCTTGATTGGATCATCTGGAGTGGGAAGGACATTTACAAAGGAAGTAATCGAGACTATGGCATCATTCAATGAGGTCTTCCCTGTTTCTCTATAATTTTCTGATACATGTATTCGCATTCACAGCATCTAGCATTTAGCTAACTATTTTTGCATTAATGTTGTGCAGAAACCTTTAATCATGGCTCTCTCCAACCCAACCTCACAATCTGAATGTACAGCTGAAGAAGCTTACACTTGGACTAAGGTAAAGTGAGATACTTCTTTTAGCCATAATTAATTATTTTTCTTGACGAAGCAATTCTATTCAAGGGATGCCCTCTCTGAGATTTGTTTTGTCTGTTGGACAATTGGGTTAGTTGTTAACTTGTGTACTTTCTTTCTTTTCAATTGAAGGGCAAAGCAATTTTCGCCAGTGGAAGTCCCTTTGATCCTTTTGAGTATGAGGACAAAATTTTTGTTCCTGGCCAGGTAATAACGAATAAAGTGTTTCTTTTCCAGTTTGTATTTGACTTAACAATCATAAAACTGATCTTTGCTCTCTTTCTCTTAAATTTAGGCCAACAATGCATACATTTTCCCTGGATTTGGCTTGGGTTTGGTCATCTCTGGGGCAATCCGCGTCCATGATAGCATGCTTCTGGCAGCTTGTAAGTTCACATATCACTGTAATGGATTTGACACAGCAGGATACTAGTTTCCGTAGCTACCTGTTAAATTGGTTACTCCATGTCAATATGATGGAGCTTAAAAGACTAGGTCACAAGTTATAACCATTTCTACATGATGGATTAGTTATACCATTCGATAAGATTTTCTTTAAGTTAGGTTCATACGGAAAACTTAGCTTAATCGTTAATCTATTGAATCGATTTAATATTTGGGGTTTTCTGGAAGTGGAAGAGGAAGAGCACTAACTATACATTGTATGTTCCCATGTAATAATAATCAACAGCTGAAGCTTTGGCCAGACAAGTTACGCAGGAGAACTATGATAAGGGGTTGATTTACCCACCTTTCTCCAACATCAGAAAAATTTCAGCTGAAATTGCTGCTAATGTAGCTGCTAAGGCGTACGAATTAGGTATGTGTATATATAGCTAGCTACTTCTGAAAGTTGGGGAACAAATTATATGTGCTGCTAATCTGTTGACCATGATTTTGTAGGCTTGGCCACACGCCTTCCTCGTCCAGAGAACCTTGTCAAGTATGCAGAAAGCTGCATGTACAGTCCTGTCTACAGAATGTATCGCTGAATGTTTTCTTATTTACCGCATATGCTTTATATCAAATGTTGTGGGAGTTTGTCTTATACACTGTTGTCCTTTGTTTTTACTACAAATAAAAATACGTACCATTGCGCTTGTAAGATAGTCTCTTCTCTCGTGACCTTGTCATTCATAAATCATGTAAGCGTGCAATATGCAGCGATCCACTGCCCCAACGTTGCGACAAAACAAACCATCCAATTTCACTTACAAATTACGAATGCAAACACTGTAACAAATCAGAAGCTGCGATTGCGATTGAGAGTGGGAGGTAACAACTCTCTTGATGAGATTCAGATCATCTGTATCTGTTATTCTTATTCTGTGTCTCCTGTTTTATGAGGATCCATTCATTTAATTTTTTAGTAAGCACAGATTAATGAGAACACCAGCTGTTCCCCTCTTGTTGTAGTAACTAGTAAATGACATTAGTAACATTTAATACGTTAATGCTGGATAAGGCTTGGCTTAAACGCTAAAGAGATGGTATTAAGATTCCAATGAACCAATAGATGTGCGATTAACAAATAAAATATATTGTGATTTGCTGATAACAACAATAAGATTAGCTTACTTTTATTTTTTTTAGTAAAAACCAGGAGTTCCTTTTTTATAAATCAGATTTCAATAGACTATCAGAAGTTTTGTACATTTGAAGCTCAAGTAATTGCCCCTTTATTCCAAACCTGGCTTATACCATGCAGGTTTTATTTGATGCAGCTGTCATAGTACTTTTTTTTTTCCAGCAATAATCGAAACTGTCTACATTTTATAGACTGCAAATTTGCATCTTTATTGACGAATCAGATGAGTAAAAGTTTTGGCTTGAAGGACTGTGGAACTGCCCATTGCTAAACTGAGAATTAATGAGATCTATTGATAAGAGATGCTGAGAGTACATGCACCAGAACACCCACCTTTAGTGTATTCATCTTCGTCACGCAAGTCTTTGTGGCGATCAAATCAGGCAGGTATCAGTCAATACGGTACTTTCTTTAGAACCTCAAGTTGGACTTCTTTTGTACACACTAAGGTCAGCATGAGTATCCTTATACCGCTGGCTCAAGTAAGTGCTACACTTGATTGGTGGGAACCTATGTAACCAAATAAAGGCCAAAAATTTAAGAGTAAGTGCAACAGAAGTGGCATATAAATGAATGTATTCTTCCATAATCCTGGTCAACCCAACATGCGGATTTATCATGACATATGAATTATCTCCTGCAACCTGAGTGTAATATGATCAGGCCAAAAAGCATGCAATAATATGATCACAGAGCCTTATTTTAGCATTTTGACCACAGCTGATAAACCCACTTAACTTGACCTACCTATAAATTAATATATATATATATATATATATATATACATACACACACGAATATTACACCAACAGATGAATCTTCTAAAGACTGTAATTGTGTTACTTCGCAGCTCATAAATTGATACAAAGGTTGCCTACAATCCAGAACTCATGATTGTATGTGGATTTTCAGTACTAGTTCCATGGCAGTTCCTTCTACTTACTTGGGAGGATTCTTCTCTGATTTGCAAGTTGGCAAGCATTCAACAAGACAGTCATGGCTGGGTTCCACAAAATATGCGATCTGCAATCAGAAAAATGCAAGTAAAAGTTAAATATGGTTAAGCGATATTCTTAAGCATGCTAAGCAAATGAGTTTGAAGCATCAGGTATGAAAAAGGATTAATGCTATGGAAATATTATGAATATCCTCATAGAACTGCAAATCCAAAAAAGTTATCAAAGAACTCTAAGCCTGAAAGGAGAAGGAAAACAAAATAGATGACCTACAGAGTATCGATCTTGACCATTCCCTAAAACTCTGTGCAGTGTTGACCTGTTTGATAAAACAGAACGAGCTTTGAGGTTCATGTTGTGAGGAGGATTATATCACATATCAAATTTTCAAACAACCATATATCACCACTCACATGAAAATTAAAGCAAACAGCAAGAGGACTGTCAAAGAAGCACTTCAGTTATAAATCAAACCGAATTTCATTGGCTGACCGTTGAAGGTCTCTTTCAATCCAACAATAAAATACCCAAATTGAATAAAAAAACTGCATTTAATTTCAGATTTAAGTAGAATGGAAGTACTTGAATATACAGTTGCTCCAGCGCTCCAGCATGTCACCAAGATTAACTACGAATGCTCTGCTTAACATGAGCCAGAGAGACAACTATATTATAATCACTCAAATAATAAATGTCCTCTAAACTACATATGTTCAACAATTGTCTCTACATATATGATATTACAATGAAACAGTGCATGATTTATATTAGACAGTCTTATCAGCTGCTAAAAATAAAAGAATATACTAATACTGGATAAACCAAAAGTGTTCCTTAATTTTCTTTTCTTTTTTTTTTTTTAAAAGGGGTACCTTAATTTTCATGCTCACAAAATCAATCTTTTTGTTTCCTCTATTACAAGGGAAATCAGGATAGATGCTGATATCAGGGCAAACTGAAAAACAAGAATTTGTGTTCCAACTGACTAGTTAGGTTTGATTATTCTAAATCCTGAAAAGATGACCTTGATATCTGCAGTGACTAACCTGACAATGGGGAAGACATATAATTTATCAGGCCCGCATAAGTAATGCTGATGGATGAATTTTGCACTTTTAGTAATCATGGAATATAATGCATCATTTGCACATGCAAATCTAGAGCTAGGAGGATAAGTCAATTTCTAAGCCCAGAGTATTTCAATCCACTAGAGTCCTATACAGGCTCACCCTTTCACAGGTTGAATATACTCCCATACTTGAGGTTGGGCATCCTTATCCTTGCAGATCTGCAGGAACATCATAACAATTGCACAAGTAATGAAGCTACAGGGGGAAAATAATGAAAAGAAAAAGGAACTAAACAAGCTAATTACATACTTGGAGGCCAAAGACATCATCCGTGGCTAAGAGAGTGATCAAGCCATAGTCAGAATGTGCTCCAGCTCCATATATTCCCTTTGAAGGATCAGAAATCTGACCTAAAAGCCCTCTCCCCACAAAAATTTATGGTTAGACAATAGCCCGAAATTTGTTAGGACGTTCTACAACCTAGAGTTGAAAATACAACCTCCATAGTGAAGCAACCGCATAACTGCTATTGGGTGGCCCAGCATAGCTGGCTCATCAAAGAAATCAGCGTCGAGGTCAAGTGCAAGTGCTATGATCCTAGCAACTGCTCTTGCTACTTCTCTGCATGTAGGAAACAACCAAAAGAGAATCTGAGGTTATGAAATAATAGCGCACATAGCATGCAATGCAAAAATAGCAAGAATTTCAAAGCATCATAAAACTCCAAGAGTAAAGAAGTAATCAGAAAGATATCAGAAAGCTTACAGTGTTTTTTGATGGAACTGTTCCATAGTTTCCCTCCAACCAGGTAAAACATCTAGAAAATAGCGTCAACCCAGAAGTAAAAACTACAGAAATAACGGACAAAAAGTGAAGTATGTTGTAAGAACGTGCGTATACCAGCTGAAGGCCAAACATTGGGTCCGTAAAAAGGCTTGTCAGCATCAGCATAAGCTTCAGGAACTTCAACTCCAATATAATATCCCTCCTTGTAATCTCCTACTAATCATATACACCAATTAATCACTATCTAAGGAAAAGCAGACATTTTAACAGAAAAAGAAGAGGAAAAGGGATGAACTTGAACCATGGACTTGATTATCGGGATCAAGCAGCTCGTCTAAGACAGGGGTATATCCCCGATGCTTCTCGTTCCTTAAAACCTTCATTTTCTCAGGTAGTGGCAACTCGAAGAACTTCCTGCTTCCCGCGAAAACGTCGTCCATGAACTCCTGGCTTATCCCATGATTTACCACGTAAAAGAAGCCGCAATCCAAGCATGCCTGAACAATCCATCAACATCTCTTGGCATTAAATTTGAAGCGGCAACATCGATCAATCCCACCTTAAAATTAAAATAAATTACGTAAATAAGAATGGAAAAAGGAAACCTGCTTAAGCAGAGAAACCGATTGGTGAATGTCGGGGTTAGAAAGATCGATGCAATTCAGAACAGAGACTTTGTTGGTCACATCCTCCGCATCGTTTTTGTTCTCCATAACTGTGCCTCAACTCAAGTTTTGCTTACGCTCTCCAAATGTGCAGATTCTATAAGGTTATGTTATGTATTAAAATTAAATTTCCCCAGTCCCCACCCCACACACAAATTACAATATTTATAAATAATTACTAACAATGCAAAATAGGTGATCATTAATATTATATTCAGAAGAATATTTGTGAACATCTAAAAGTTGTAAGAGTCGGTCGGACACTTTTGCTGCGGAACCTCAACTGAAAAGGATCGGATGACAGAGATTGCACGTGTCCCTACAGCCTACCCTCCATGCTTTCTTTTTATTTTTGTTTATTTGTCATTTCTCCTAAATCTTTATGTCTGTTAATAAAATAGATAAAATTAAATACCACTAACATAAACAGCTTTTGATTTTGAAATACACGACCTACCAGCAAAGCAACACAACGTAAGAACAGGACAGCACAGGACAGTACAGGATTGGGGATCAAACTTTTGGTCCAAGGACAGTACAGGACAGGACTCCGCGTGATTAAGGACTTTGCCAATCTATAGCAATGGAATTTAGTTATCAAAGAATCAGCTTTGGAAGGTTAACAAATTGAAAATCTAACATTGATAGCATATGTATCCAGTATATCGTGCACACAATGCAAATATAACTTTATTCTGTCTTATATATACTAATATTGTATCATAGCCCTATTAAATTCTGGTTTTGCTCAGCAATTATTTTAGCTGGCTTGCTTTGTTCTTGCCTCCTTTTTACTATTTGAGCTTCTTTGTCCCCCTTTTGACCCTCGTGGCTACCATTATGTTTTTTTGTATAGAAAATGAATAAGATTTATTAACACAAGTACAAAGGTACAATAACTATCCAAATAGTTAGCAACACAACTCATTAAGCAAGTCTATGCTAGAATAGCTACTATTAGTAACTTTATGTTTTTCATCAGCAAATGATTCAAACCCTACTTGCCAAAATTTGATTGGCTGCCAAACGTGCCCTTATATGCAAGTTAAATGCTGCTACTCCTTTTAGTCAGCTTCTTTAAGTTGAATTCATTTGATTTCTTTAACCAACCTAGTTTAGTGTTGTCCATATCAAAATTTCAAATTCTAAGATTGGCTTTTAGGAACTTTAGGCCTTTAGAACTCATTTTTTTCAGTCAGTTTCTTTATATTATGTCTGTAGCTTAAAGTTTTAAATTTTATTTTTAATGTATTATCCTAGCTTGTTCGTGTTATATACCTCAATGGCTTTTGAAAATTCTAAGCATGTCTCTCGTTCTATCTTGAAACCCATCACTATCACTTTTTTATTCAGTATTAACTATACTCTGTGGTTATAAGAGATGTGTAGCCTTCTACAAGGTCATCTCCTTTAAGATTATATAACTGGTAGAATTCCTTAACCCATTAGAACTACTGACTAAAGTAATGGAATGGTAAAAACCATCAAATTTTGATATGGTTTTACAAAACTTTTCCTTATGGAATTAAGGGAGAATTCCACCATTTGATACTGCACATAAGGTAAGGGATTTCTAATAAAGCACACACATGTAAAAGGGAGGGGGTAAATTGTGTGTAAAAATATTTTAGCAAGGTACTTGATAACATCCTTCTAAACAAAATACGTCGATAAATAAAAGGGTCCTATCAATTTTCGAAAAGATCTTGTTAATGTTGAAAACAAAAGGATCCTGTTAATTGAAAGGAGCCTATTAACGCTCAAAAAGAAAAGGAGTCTGTTAATTGATAGGAGTTTGCTGGCGCTCAAAAAGAAAGGAATTTATTAATCGATAGAAGCCTGTTAACGCTCAAAATGAAAGGAGTATGATAATCGATAGAAGCCTATTAATTATTTTAAAAATGAAAGGAACATCTTGCCATTTAAAACAAAAGGATCCTATTCAAAAAACCGAACGAGCCTCTTGCAAGTTGAAAACACAAACAATATAATGCGAAAATTTAAAAGTTAAGAGAGAGAGTGATATAATCAATTTATACTGGTTCAGCTTATAATGAAGCCTACGTCTAGTTCCTAAGTATTCAACTTGAGTATTTTAGTATAAAATCTAAGTAGTAAATTTTCACGAGCCTCTTTGAGCTCACAAGTACATATTTTTCGATGTTTTTCAATCTTTCACACTCATAATGTTTAACAAACCTCTACAAGCTATCAATAAGAAATGTATAAAGGGTTTAACAATATTTTTTAATAGAATAATTTCACTTTCTAAAGCATGAGAAGTTTGAAATAGACGTGACTTTTAAGAATATTGATGCTGCTAAAGTATTTCTCAAGTCTTCTGTCTATCACAAATGTAGTGGCTCTTCCTTAAGTAGACATTTTTTGAACTAGTCGTTGCTTAATTTTCGATATCATCTCTGCTAAAATCTTTGATATTCAGACATTAAGATAAACATTTTGTCAAGGCTTCTAGAGCTAATTATTTGAATTGAGAAGGTCCTTGCAGATGTCATAAAACCATTTCTAATTAGGTAAGTTCATAAAAAGGGTCCCTACAAGAAAGGAAGCAATTATCTTATTTTATTTCTTTTTAAGAATTATATTGTTTCTGATATAAGGAAGTAAATCCAATTTAAAATTTGAAATATTATAAAGTTATTATGAAAATCATTAACTATAATGCTTTAGCTAACAATCTCTCACTTTTTCATGATAACAAACAATAATAGATATATTTTCAAAATTAAAAAATAATAAAGGATTTCAAAAGATAGCTATAAACTTTATATGTTCTTACAGTTATAATAAGAAGGAGCCTGACTTCTAAAGGAAGGAGCTTATTGTTGTATATCACAAATTTAAACTTCACAAGTTCAACAACATTTCAGCAACAGTTAGCAGAATATGTCATCAATAACAAATATATCATCAAGGCAATATTGAAAATATATAACAGAAGCAAATTAATAATATTGAAAATATATCATAGATGCAAAGTAAAAGATTAACTATTTATCATTGGTTATTCTCCCCCTTTGTCATTATCAAAAAAAGAGGGAAAGATTAACTAAGGTCTGAAACAATATCACAAGTATGTAAGCATAAACCAAGCAAAAACAGAGTCATAAAGAAGATTGAAAAATTTTTCTAAGCAAAATCTACATGTCAAGAATCTGATTTTGCATGTTGTCTATCTGGCTATGCATTTGATCTTGATTAGAAAGAATTTTCTTTTGTTGTTAAGGGATCATATCATTGGTGTTCTAAAGTATGACAGTGGCTAATTTTTAAGGAGTAGGACCCAAGAGGTCTACTGCTCTTTTAGTTTTCTTCTCAACCCACACATTATCTTTCAGCTTATGCTTGCATTGGCAATGAATGAAAGAATGGAACTTATCAGGAGCATAACAATCCAAATTGTCAAAAGACACTCCTTAGTAGGAAAAATTTTTGGTTAACAACATCCCATATGGTAGACCATTAGTTGTATTCTTATGACTTCCCTTGTCCTTGATAAAATTCAGAATCATTGCTGAGAGGTTAATCTTGTTGCCGTTTAGAAGATTGTAGACCACATACATATCCAAGAGACTGCATCTTTCTACTGAGCTACTGTTTGGAAAAAGTGAAGGAACTAAAATGGATGCAAGGCATCTTGGTAGTAGGTCTAAGTGTCTACACCAGGGTCTCCCTTCATGGGCATTCCTAGTGTGTAGACATATAAAGTCTACAACCTCTCCTAGATCAAGGTTAACAGTATCCCAATTATGACAGGGAAGATCAATCTTACCTACGGGAAGTACATTCAGAATGTTTGCCAAAATTTCTTCCGTAATTAAGATATCAAACTCACGGACCCAAGAAATAATTGTCAGCTTTCCATCAATTTCACCTTTTTTCATGTGTGTGTAAAAAAATCTAACCAGGTCATCACAGACTGTTTCATTCAAGTTTATAGAAATTTCCTAACCAACAACAATCAAATAGGAAGAGATGGGAGTACCAAATTCATCAAATAGGTTGGGAGGCAAGATGTGTCCACCTAACACCTTTCTCTTCTTGTAGCGCATCTTATACCTTGCTTCAACTTCCATCAGTTGAAACAACTTCACTGGTGTTGAGGACTATCCCTTCCAAAGTATGGTGAGTTTCTTTGATTTTATCCTTTTGGCCTTAGGGTTTCTTCAAACATGGCTTCTTCAAAAACTGGCTCATCCCTAACAGTTGGGTCCTCAATCTTTTCTTTGACCATAGGCACTTTGCCTTGTCTTTTTTCTTCCCTTTTACTTTTTTTTGAATCTTCTTTATTTCTTTCTTTTTGTCCTTAGGAGTTTCTTCTTGTACAACTTGCTTTGCCACAATTGCTCTGGTCCATGGTCTCCTTATTAACCGAGTCTATTCTTTATCTGAATTATCATCATTTACAACTCAATGCACTTTAGGCACTTTCTTATCCTTAGGACCAGGTTTAGGAGTAGTGGAAGGAGGTGCGTAAATTTTGGAAGAGAGTGTATAAGGAGTAGGAGTGGTCAGAGTAAGGATGGGTATGTGAAATCTTACTTTTCTTGTTTGCTCCCCCTCACTAAAGATAATTCCTTTACTTCTTCTTCTTCTTCTTCCTTTTTTTTTCTTCTCCACTAGAGTTAGAAACATATTGCTGTTCGGATGAAAGTTCATTATTTTCAGAGAATGAGTCTGAGCCTGATTCTAAGGATAGCATAGCCATAATATTTCTTTTTCTGTCCTCTTGAGTTTCCTGAATGGGTGTTTCTAAAGTTTGGGGCTTAAAGGAAACAAAGATAGGCTCAGTAGGAGTGTTCAAAGAAGCTACTATTGGAGACAGAGAAGAGGACTTAGAAACAAGAGTTTGTTCATGGCTAGAAGTTAAAGCTAAGGTTTTCTTCTATCCCTTTGACTTCATTCATGTTAAAGAGATGTGTAGCCTTCTAAAAGGTCATTTTCTTTGAGATTATATAACTGGTAGAATTCCTTAACCCATAGAACTGTTAATGAGGATGAAATCAAATATTTAGACTGGCTAAAGTAATGGAACGGTAAAAACCATCAAATTTTGATATTGTTTTACAAAACTTTTCCTTATGGAATTAAGGGAGAATTCCACCATTTGATACTGCACATAAGGTAAGGGAATTTCTAATAAAGCAAAACACACGTAAAAGGGAGGGGGTGAATTGTGTGTACAAAATTTTTTGCAAGGTACTTGGTATCATCCTTCTAAACAAAATAAGTCTATAAATAGAAGGGTCCCATCAACTTTCGAAAAGATCTTGTTAATGTTTAAAACAAAGGGATCTTGTTAATTGAAAGGAGTCTGCTAGTGCAAAACATGAAAAGGAGTTTGCTAATTGATAGGCATTTCCAAGCGCTCAAAAAGAAAGGAACATATTAATTGATAGGGGCCTATTAACGCTCAAAATGAAAGGAGCCTGTTAATCGATAGAAGCCTATTAATTATTTCAAAAATGAAAGGAACCTCTTGTGATTTAAAACAAAAGGAGCCTATTGTAAAACCGAATGAGCCTATTGCATATTAAAAACACAAACACTATAATGCAGAAATTTAAAAGTTAAGAGAGAGAGTGATATAGTCTATTTGTACTAGTTTGACTTATAACGAAGCTTATGTCTAGTCCGCAAGTATTCAACTTGAGTATTTCACTGTAAACTCCAAGTAGTAAATTTTCACGAGCCTTTCTAAGCTCACAAGTACATGTTTTTCAAGGTTCTTCAATCTTTCACACTCATAATGTTTAACCAACCTCTATAAGCTCTCAATAAGAAATGTTAAAGGGTTTAACAATCTCTCATAATAGAATGATTTCATTTTCTAAAGCACGAGGAGTTTGATATAGATGTGACCTTCAAGAATATTGATGATGCTAAAGTATTTCGCAAGTCTTTTATCTATCACAAATGCGGTGACTCTTCCTTAAGTAAACGTTTTCTTCAACTAGCCGTTGCTTAATTTTCGATATCATCTCTACTAAAATCTTCGATACTCAGACGTTAAGATAAATGTTCTGTTAAGGCTTTTAGAGCTAATTATTCGAATTAGGAAGATCCTTGTGGATGTCATGAAACTATTTCTAATTAGGTAAGTTCATGGTTCCTACAAAAAAGGAAGCAATTATCTTATTTTATTTCCTTTTAAGAATTATATCTTTTCTTCGACCATAGGCGCTTTGCCTTGTCTTATTTCTTCCCTTTTTCTTTTTTGTGAATCTTTTTCTTTCTTTTTGGCCTCATAAGTTTCTTCTTGTACAGCTTGCTTTGCCACACTTGCTGTGGTCCATAATCTCCTAATTAACTGAGTCAGTTCTTCATCTGAATCATCGTCATTTATAACTCAATGCACTTTAAGCACTTTCTTATCTTTAGGATCAGGTGTAGGAGTAGTGGAAGGAGGGGCGTAAATTTTGGAAGAGAGTGTAGAGGGAGTAGGAGTGGTCAGAGTAAGGATAGGTATGTGAAATCTTACTTTTCTTGTCTTCTTCTTCTTCTTTTTCTTCTTTTTCTTCTTTACTAGAGTAAGAAGCATATTGCTGTTCGGATGAAGGTTCATTGTTTTCAAAGAATGAGTCTGAGCTTGATTCTAGGGATAACATAGCCAGAATCTGTCGTTTTCTGTCCTCTGGAGTTTCCTGAATGGGTGTTTCTAAAGTTTGGGGCTTCGAGGAAACAGAGACAGGCTCAGTAGGAGTGTTCAAAGAACCTACTATTGGAAATAGAGACGAGGACTTAGAAACACGAGTTTGTTCATGGCTAGAAGTTGAAGCTAAGGTTTTCTTCTATCCCTTTGACTTCATTCGTGTCGTTAGAGGAAAAACAGAAAGAAGGCAAAAGGTTAAGATGCAGAGAGGAAAAACAGAGAGATGGTAGAAAGTTAGAGTACAGAGAGGAAAATAACTACCCTTATGAGAAGAACAATAATGAGTAGAATAAAGAAGTCTTTTCATGGTATATTAAACAATTATTGAGTGTTGATATCGTGTGAGGATAGGTAGTCATACATGCCAAAAGAGGAAGTGTGATCATCTTCGTATCTTCTGTCAGACATGTACGGAGAGCTTTCATAATAGCGCGTACGTTTGTAAAAGTTAAAATGACGCCATGAATAACTTCTTTTTTAGGACACGTGTACCCTATTATGTCAAATTGAGAGGAGATTTCTAAAATACAAGGGACCTTTTAAACTAGCAGGAGTTTACTAAACTAATAGGAGATCTCAAAACTAAGAGGGGTCTTCTAAACTATAAGGA
Source organism: Erythroxylum orinocense (assembly GCA_025531955.1). Taxonomy (NCBI): domain Eukaryota; kingdom Viridiplantae; phylum Streptophyta; class Magnoliopsida; order Malpighiales; family Erythroxylaceae; genus Erythroxylum; species Erythroxylum orinocense. The sequence goes on from JANZLX010000212.1 coordinate 10,141,860, forward strand.
GCCTACTAAAGGATTAGACTAGAAGGAGCCTGCCAAAAAAAAAACATATAGTATTTATACAAAAATAATATCAAATAGTCTGCACATACCAAGCTCTTTTCTTAACACACAAAATCTATCTTCAGATAGTGGCTTAGTGAAAATATCAGCTGCTTGACTATCAGTATTAACATGCAAAAGATCAATTGTTCCTTCTAAAATATGATCTCTAAGAAAATGATACTTGATTGCCATATGCTTAGTCTTAGAATGATAAACAAGATTTTGCTTAGTCTTAGAATGATAAACAAGATTTTTTGAAAGATATATTGCACTAGTATTATCACATAATATAGGAATATGATTAAAGTTCAGAGAGAAATCATGGAGTTGATGCTTCATCCATAAGATTTGAGCAAACAACTAACATTTGCTATATATTTTGCTTCAGTTATTGAAAGCGTTATGCAATTTTGTTTTTTGCAAGACCAAGAAACTAGACATCCTCTAAGAAATTGATAGTGACCACTTGTGCCTTTTCAATCGACTTTATTACCTGCATAATCTACATCATAATAGCTAACTATGTTAAAAGAATTATTTTTTGGATACCATAATCCAAAATCCATAGTTTCGTGAAGATAACAAAAGATCCTTTTGACTACTTGAAAATGAATTTCTTTTGGATATGATTGAAAGCATGTGCAAAGGCATACATTAAGCAAAATATCTGGCTTGAGCTTGTAAGATATAGTAGTGACCCAATCATTCCTCTGTACTTTGTCTCATTCGTAAGTCTGCCTTCTTCATCCTTATTAAGTTTAGCTCCAATATACATAGGAGTACCCATAGGTTTGACATTCTCAAAATGGTACTTATTGATGAGTTACTTTGTGTATTTGTTTTGGCTAATGAAGATCTCCTTTTCTATTTGCCTGATTTGTAATCTAAGAAAGAAAGCTTCCCCTGCATCAATGCTAAGAATTCTTCATAAAAAGATTTATTAGAAACACCAAATGTTTTGTCATTAACATATATTTGCACTATGAGTAAATCATTATCCTTTTTCTTAATAAATAAGGTTTTATCTATGTTTCCCCTTTCGAAGTTATTCTTAAGCAGAAAATTACTTAACCTCTCATACCATGCTCGAGGATCCTGTTTTAGACCATACTGGTCTAAAGGGCTTTAGTCAACTTCATTACATAGTCATGATGGTTTTCATCTTCAAAGCCTAGAGGTTGCTTAACAAACACTTCTTCGTTAATATATCCATTTAAGAAGACACTTTTAACATCCATTTTGAATAATTTGAAGTTTTTATAACATGCAAAGGCAAGTAAAATTCTAATTGATTCCATTATAGCAACAGGTGCATAAGTCTCATCAAAATTAATAAGTTCCTGTTGATTATAACATTGAGCTACAAGTTTAGCTTTGTTTCTTACCACGTTATCATTTTCTTTAGGTTTGTTTCAAAATAACTAACGAGTTCCAAAGACTAACTTATTTTGCAGACGAGATACTAGATTCCAAACTTTGTTTTTGTCAAAATGATTTAGCTCATCTTTCATAGTTGAAACCTAATTTTCCTCAATAAGAGCCTCTTTAATAATTTTTGGTTCTAATGTGAGATGAGGGCAACAAAGTTGTTCTTGAAGGATAATCTGGTTCTTAGACTTTCAGAGGAGTCTCCTATAATGTACTGATGTGTATCAAGATCCCTCCATTCTCTTGGTGTTCTTCGTTGTATAGACTCCGTTTGAGATGAAGGAGCCTACTCTGTCCTAGCTTCAGAAGGATCTTCTTGATCTTATAATTCTTAAGGTACTATAGGTGTTGCTTGAGTCTGCGATGTATTTTTAGGAGCCAAAGGATGTTCTTCATCATCTGAATTAGCTGCTATTATCGAGGGTAGTGCTTCATTAAATACTACATGTATTGATTCTTCTATCTTCTGTATTCTTTTGTTGTAAACTTTGAATCCTTTATGGGCGGCTGCAGCCTAGAAAAATAGCTTCATCTAATCTTGTATCGAACTTTCCAAGGTTGTTTTTCTTCCATTATTTAGAACGAAGCACTTACAACCAAATGCTCGAAAGTAAATGACATTCGGTTGACATGACTTCTACCCAGTAACCATGAGGTACACCACTTTTGCATAGCATTGTTCTAGCCATATCAATGAGATTCCTATTCTTTCTCTCAACAACTACATTTTGTTGAGGAGTCCTTGGATATGAAAAATTGTGAGATATCCCATTTTCATTACAGAAATCTTCAAATTTTCTGTTATTGAATTCTTCTCCATGATCGCTCCGAATAGATGTGATGCTATATCCTTTTTCAATTTGAATTTTTCTGCAAAACATCTCAAAGATTTCAAAAGTATCATCCTTATTTGATAGAAAATAAACCCATATAAATTTAGAATAATCATCTACTATAACAAAGTCTTAATGTTTACCACCAAGGCTTTGAGTTCTAGTAGGACCAAATAAGTCCATGTGTATAAGTTCAAGCTGCTGGTTTGTAGATATGATGTTTTTAGGAAGGAAGCTACTTCTGATTTATTTTCCTTTTAAACAAGCTTCGCAGACCTAATTATTCTCAAACTTCAACTTAGGAAGTCCTCTCACTAACTCATTTTTGGACAATTTTGATAAGATGCTCATACTAGCATATCCAAATCTTCTATAACAAATAAAAGAATCCTTTTCTATAAAAACAAAACATTTGACATTTTGTGAAGACATATCTTCTAGTTGAGTACAATATATGTTCTAATTTCTAAGACCAACAAATATAATATTGTTATTAAAATTATCAATAATTTTATAATGTGATGTATAGAAAGTAACTTTATAACCGTTATCACATAATTGACTCACACTCAACTAACTATGTTTCAATCCATCAACATAAAGAACATTATCAATAGAAGCAGAGTTAGAATCACCAATTTTACCAATGCCAGTGACTTTTTCCTTATTTTTATCGACAAAGACAACATTATCTCCATCTTTTCTTTCAATATTATTGAAATGTGATATTTCACCTATCATATGTCTTGAACAACTGCTATCAACTATCCCTTGATTTTCTCTTGTCTCTGTTCTAAAGCATATATGTAGAATAATTTATCTCATTTTAGGTACCTAAATTTTTCTGGGTCTTTTTAGGTTAGTAGTTTGATTTTTCAATCTTCAAATATACATTTGAGATTGTTTCTTCATTTTTTGAAAGAAATGTGAGTGACTAATATTGCCATTTCTACCATAGTAATCACAAAAAACCGATGAATGATAGTTACTATTGTTTTTGCCATTGGTTAGGTTCCTGTTGTTTTGGCTGTAGTTACTGCTGGATTTAACAAAGAAATTCTTGTATTGCCTAATATTTTTGTTTTCATTATATCCTATTCCGACCTTGTCAAAAACATCTTTACCAGTCCCAAGTAATGCATCAAGATTATTCCTACCATCAACAAAATTGGCAAGATCTTTTTCGAAGCAACTTTTTCTTCTAAATGTTTTACCTTAATATAATCATTTTCAGGTAATGCATTCTCTAACTGACTTACCTTTTGTTCCAAGAATTCATTTTCAAATTTTTTTGCTTGTTGTCATTTTCAAAAAACATAATTCTAGACAACAAATTCTTATTCTCAGATTTTAGTGATTCAATCTTACTTGTGAAGAATGCATCATTATTTTTGTACTTCTCAACCTTTATGAAATACTATACTTTCAATTTTTTATACTGATAATACAGTTTATAATATGCATCTCTTAATTCATCAATTTCAATATCGAAGTCAGAATAATATACCTCATCGTCTCCTAATTAAGCCATAAAGCAAATGTTGCTGACTTCTTCATCAAAGTTTTCAAAGTCCTCATCCAACTAAGTTGCAGTCATAGATTGCTTTTGGATTTTCTATTTTGTAACTTGTCCTTTTCAAGAAGAGGGCATTCTAGCCTTATGTGTCCAAGTTTCTTGTTTCCTTCTCTTTTCTTCATGAGCTTCTTTATGTAGAAGCGACCATATTTTTTGACCATGAAATTGAATTCTTCATCTCCATCTATTTGCAATTCAGTGTCGCTTTCATCTCTGTTTGATTCATTAGTTGCTTTTAGCTTCATTCCTCTTTTGTATGAGGATCCTTAATCCTGCCTAAGTTTGACTTCATGGATCATTAAGTTTCCTCTTAACTAATTGAGCGAGATAGTGTCGAGATCCTTCGCAGTCTCTAGAGTTTTCACCTTAGGTCTCCATTACTTTGGTAGTGATCTTAGAATCTTTGTCGTAAGTTCATCATTGGGATATATCTTACCCAAGTTCTTAAGACAGTGATGACGTTATTGAAACATCTAAAAAATTTGTCTATCATTTCTCCCTGTTTCATGCAAATAGTTTTGTATTGATGTACTAAAAGGCTTATTTTATGTTTCTTTACCTCGTTCACTCCTGGAAAGGTTACTTGCAGTTTATCCCACATTTCCTTTACTGTAGAACAATAAGGTATCTTTTCGTATTCTTCCTGAGATAGTGCACAGATAAGATGATGTCTTGCTTTGGAATTCAGTTGTGTATATCTTCTATCAGCATCAGTCCACACTTCTACGTCATTAGTAGCAGGAGGTGTGGGTCTTTTAGCATCCCACTCCCACAAGACCCGAACCCGATATCGACTGTGATATCCGAGCCTGTGACCCGTGAGGGTGGCATGCTAGAGTACTTAATCCAATTTCAGTATACAAATTTTTTTTGAAACACTGGCATGGACAGAAGCCCAGTTTCCATTTGGGCCAAATAAACTAAAAGTCGATAGCACATTGTTTCCCATGCATTACAAACAAAGCATTTTCAATGATCAATTAGGGTCCACTTTTATTCATATTCCTTTTTGTGAGAAACCAAATCTAGTTTAGGCCATTCGGGCCCATTCAATACATAAACATTTGCAAACAATTCCAATTGATATATATATAGTAATATTCGCATTCAATCAATCCCATTTATTCAGATTCCCATATTTTAGCACTTATTACAAATTGAAATGATCAAATATACACTGTACAAAAGTTGCGGAATACATGTTATACAAAAATTCTAATGCAGACACGAACTGATCCCGACTTCTAACTTTCCCTCGTGAGCAGCAAGTCTATTCCCGTTGCATAACGGGG
>JANZLX010000212.1:10173998-10185172 GCA_025531955.1 Erythroxylum orinocense
AAGTAATAGGATTTCTTAAGAACCCTAATGAAATTTGACCCATTCAAGTCCAATGGCCCTCATTTCAATCCCAAAATCATGTACCCAATATTATAGTGCCATTGGACAACAATTTTTGATACCGAAAATCAACCGGTTCGCCACTTGGCGATTTTTCCGGTCCGGGAATTTTCTCCGAAAAATTCCAGAAAAATTCCTATAATTCTCTTAAAATATAAAACACACAAAAACTCAGTCCAATAAATTTTTCAAACACAATTTCCACATTAATCACAATAAAATTTCGTTTAGGCCCAATTACCGGGAATATCATGTATGCATATACAGATACTTTTCATGTGCACAATCGACTGTTCACCAGTACCAGTATACATGTACAATCCTAATTAGTCCCAATCAATCACATCCTATGCCAAATTACTATACTACCCTTCCCGTCGGGATTGGGATGTTACAACGAAAATCCAGGTCGAGGTTCCTCAATTGCTCAATTATGAGCTCACTTGGACAGAATTCCATAATTATTTGTCCTTCTCCCTTAGCTCCGTCTTCCTTAACATTTTTTAGTTTCTTTTCCTGAGTCTGAGTGATGGCCATGATCTATTCCTTTGGGTTTGATTTGGTATTGCTTAGAAGGGTTCCTACATTTGAGTAGAAATTGCCTCCGCTAGTTTGCCTAATTGGACCTCTAGATTGTGTATTGAAGAGGCGTGGTTCTTATTGACTAGCTCGAATTTGCTTTTAAGCCTCCCATGTGCATCCTTCATGCCTCCAATTTTATCTTAAATCTTATTCACCTTGATGTCTGAACTGTCCTCCAACATTATTTGACCACGAGAAGCTAGGTTGATTCTTCCACCCAGGGTTATAAGTGTTGGAGTTAGGATTGTTTCCCTCTCCTGGTCCATATTAAGTTCCCATATAATTCACTTGCTCTGGATCACTTTTCTTTATCAAGAAATAGTCCACTGTATCATGGTCCATTTGTCCATAGAGTTCACACTCTAATTGCATAGCTTTTACAGAGGCTAAGGACGAAGCTTTCATGTTGTTATGCTATCGAGTTAAGTTGTCAATTTTAGCTTGCATCTCCATCATTTGATCGATAGGCACAATTCCTTTTTGTTCTAAAAAAGTAGTGGTTTGTCTACTCTGTTTGTTCATCCATAGGCAGCTATTACTCGCCATCTCCTCTGTCAGCTCTTCCAACTCCATCTACTTTGGTATCTGTTGGCCCCTGAAAAAAAAATTTCATTGAAGTTAAGCATGATTTTATAAATTATGAGGTTTGGATGGATTAATTTTTGGAGTTATTTAATTTTGCCAAAATTAGTGGGATTTATTGCATGGGCTAATGGAATTAAAGTGTTAAAGTTATAAGAATGTTCAAGGGTATTTTCGGCAAGGCACTTAAGGTTAAAAGAAAATAAGCATATAAGGAAGGGTAAATTGGATTTTTTAGACTCAGTAAGGGTAAAAATGGAAGAAGAAATGTTGTCTTGTTACTTTAAGAAGGGAAAACGTGATTTGAAGGAGAGAAGAGTGAAAAAAGAAAATATAACAGAGAAAGAAGAGAGTTTTAATGGAGAGGAGAGGGAAGAAGGAAAGATAGTTAGGGTTTCATCATTTCTTCATTTTAAGAGAGATTTTAAGGTTGTTCAAGAAGGGAAAAAGGTATAGGAAGAGAGCAACTTCCATTTTGAGCCAAAGATCTCTTCATTTGGTGAAGAATGAAGGTAAGATCATTTTGGATATTTTGGATTTTCGAAAGGAATTTAGTTCGTGAAGTTTAGAAAAAAATGCGTTTAAATATTCTAGAACAAATTTTAGTGATTGTGCTTTGTGGGATTTTCAATTGAAAGCCCTATTGTGTGGGATTTTTGTTATTGTACAAAAGGTTCAAAAGATGTAAGAGGAATAAGAGGAGAGGCACATTTTCAGCAAGTCTTTAAGCAAGGGAATCAAGGTGGGTTACATGTTTAAAATGGCGTTATGAGCTACTAACTCAAGAAAAAGAAATGATTTCAATTGTTTTATAAAGGTGCATGATTGCTATTTGAATAATTTCAGAAATCTTCATGTGTTCGGTATATGAATTTTGTTGATGAATTTCAAAATAAAGATGGAAATGAATTGAAACATTTTTGTTATGCCTTGAAAATGTCATGGCATTTTGTATATGCAAAAAGAAGAAAAAGCATGAAAGTATATTTGATGAAATGATTTGAGCATAAATATGTGTTTTCGTTTGGGCAAGAGTGGAACCTGTTTCGTTAGTCACGTGCATATTGACCTATAGCCTTCTCTTGGCTACTCGCTTGAGGCCACGGGATCTTGAGAAATCATAATCGTTTTGTTCACAGAGTAAACTTCGGTTTCTTTGTTTTATTCCAGGTAACTCTCGAGCCATTTGTTTGTGCATTTCATCTTTGCATAGTCATGAATGGTGCATAATTGAGTGTTATGTGATGATATTTGAACTATGAGTTTAAGTTAAGATTGCCAATTTGTTTGAAAATTTGAGAACTATGCATTTTATAAATTTTTTATGACAAATGAACTTTGCAACTATTTTGCTTATTCTCCTTATAAACTGTTACCTACGAGCTTTCAAGGTCAACGCCTTTTTGTCCCATCTTCAGATGATAGCTAAGAGATCAAGTGATTAAGAGCCTAAAGGAATTACTGCAAATTTGTTATTTTGTATTTTGAGATGGTTTTGGAAAAGCACAATGTTTTAGTCGTATTTTAAGTTTATTTGTCCAAGAATCTTTTGTAAATTGAGATTTGAGACGATGATGTAATATGGCTTGGAATGCCATAAAAGAATTGTAAAACTGTATTCTTTTGATGTTAATGAAATATGAATTGTGTACGGATGATATTGAGTTGGAATCAGATATACATGAAGAAGTTGTCAACTTGAGATGATTATCTTGAGCAGATGGTTTTTGAACATGAATAGTTGATATATCAATATATATATATATATATTGAACATGAATAGTTGATATATATATATATATATATATGTGTGAGATGTTATGGAAAAGAAAGATAGGAATTATGAACGATGAGATGTAGTTGAATGGGATAAGTTAAATGAGTTGAGATTTGAGAGTTTAAAGAAGGCAATTTGGTAGTTGAATGGTTATGCTCAGGACATCCCAAATTTGTACAGTGAAAATTTCAAGTTATGATCTTTATAAGTGAAGATGTTCTGGAGAGTGTAGTTAGTGATTAGAACTTTTGGAGATATAAGGAAGACACTGTAGGTTGAAACCTTCCTCCTGGTGTACTGTAGACTAAAACCTTCCTTCTGGTGCACTGTAGATCGAAACATCTTCTATGAACTATAGATTGAAACATCTTCTTATACACTATAGACTGAATCATCTTGCAAAGTCTAGTCCAATTTTGACCCTCTAGATGATAGAATCTATCTTTAAAGTACACTTAAAGGTTGTAGATCTATGAGTCCTCTTTCAAGCCGTCTAATACTGACCTTGATCCAATATCTATAGAGAAAGTTATTCCAATAATCCCAAGATAGGTTCAATATTATTGAGGACAAAAACTTGTTTGATTCTTTTGACCATAACTTTGCTATCCAACCTCCTAATGAGATGATTCTTACTTTAAATAAACTAGAGACATAGAGCTACAACTTATCTGAAGGAATTGAATTTTAAGTCAGTCCCTAAGACTTTCAAATTCTAGATGGAAGTTGAGTATAATGTACTATTTCAGTTTAATAACAGTTCGAAAATGTTTGAGCTATAACTTTCAGATTTCTAAACCAAATGGAATGATCTTGGTATCATTAGAAACTTAAGACAAAAGGGGAACAAATGTTCTGAAGGAATCAATTTGTAATTACCGTTTGAAGGTTCCCAAAATCTGTGCTGACATAGCAGACAATAGTAACTGATCCCTAGTCTGAGTCGCTTGTGTATGAGTGACACGAATGAGCATGTGTTAAGAGTTTAGGTTGATATAATTAGTGAGAAGAGTGATGCTCTTTCAGAATACGAGAAAACAAAAGTTTGTGGATATCTAGAAATGAGAAATAGTATATGGTTTGATATGATAGATAGAGATTCACTACATTTGTATTGGTGGATGTATTATTGAATATGACACCAAGATTATACTGTGGTGACACATCCCCAAATGTGATATAAATGTAAATGTATTGTCATGAATTGTTTGAGGAAAATAGGGATATGAGTAGAAATGAGGAGACTAAAGTGTACAAGCAGAATGTAATGAAATCATAAATTTGTTATGATCGTAAGAGGATGAATTTGGAACTGAAATGGTTATGTGAGTATCATGATAAGAGTTTATAATTCAGTATAAAAAGATATTAGGGGAATTGAGATTAGAAATTCATAGTGATTATGCATCAGTAATTCTGAATTGATTAAGGATATATATATATGGGAAAAGAAATAGACATAATTGACTTTACAAGAGAAAAATGATGTGTAGTGAGGAGAAAGTTAGAAATGCATATAAGATAGGATTTTAGGCAAGAATGAGAAAGAGGTAAGCGAAAGCACCCAAAGTTAAGTTAGTTTGTTATTATGAGTACATATTTGATAATGGGATTATTATAACAAGTGAGAATATTGGGCACATATGTATTAGATGTGTGGGATAATATAGGAAGCAATTTAAGACTTATTGAATATTGTTAGTCATAGTTCCCACAGTTCAAAGTCTAAGATGAATTACAGTAATGCATGAAAGTTCTAATAGTGATGAATAAAGGATAGATTAAGGTTATTAATGATGTTACTATGGGTGATGAATTTTGTGAAAAAGAAGAAGGGCACGATCGTGGCACAGTCCCCGCGATCGAGGACAGATACAAAAGAAGAATTGTTGTCCTAAATCAAATGAGATTAGGGTATCCTGAATATAAGTTATTAATTGGTAAATTGTCATAAAAGACATCTCTGGAAAATATGGAATGATCTTGATGATATATACCAAGGTGTTAGAGTTAATGAATTGCTTAATGCTTTACTAAGGCTTATAAAAAAGGATATTCTTATTATATAAACTATGACAGAAATTAATCTCGTTAAGGTTACTAAGAATATCTGATCATCAATGATGATAACAGTGGATTGATAAAGGTTATATGAACACTATAGATGATAGTAGCAAGAAATCTTCTTTCAAAGAAGAATTTCACCGAATTAGGTTAAGCAGATCAGATTGTTTATTTTAAGAATGATCAATGAAAGATCAAATTAGAAATGAGTCTGTAATGAATCAAAAGTGAATATTAAATTCCTAATCCTAACGGAGACATAAACTAAGATGTAGAATATGTTATCGAGTGTGTATGCATTTGGTTTGATGTAAAGTATCCAATTACTCTAGTGGATTCATGAATTGAGGAGATACAAATTGGATCTAATGAATATGTTAGCAATACAGAAAATGAAGATTTCAAATCAAATGAAATGTGTGAAAAAACTAGTATAAATGGCCAGGCATTTGAATAAGTCAATATGAAATAAGAGGAAATTGAATGAATGGAGAAAATTATTTGAGAAAAGAAGCCAACTGGGACACTGAAAATAACATGAGATAATATTACCTTTTTTGAGGAATTACGAGAACTAATCATGGGCACAAGGAAATTTGGGTGATATCTGTTGGAGTTAACAATACCCCAATAGTATTATGATATTCAAGATTAAAGTGATCCAAGCACAATTGTATCAATTAACGACTATGATCATAGATGGTATTTTGAATGTAGCACCTCACTCTCGCAAGACATGTACCCGACATCCATGGTGATATCCGAGTACGTACCCCGCAAGGGTGGCATGCTAGAATGATCATTCAGTCAAAATTCATCATAAAACTTTTGTTTCTTTAAAACAAGGTACATGTAAGCGAAAATTACTAATCAAATTGGGCCCATGTCATTTTAAAACATTTCCATTTATAAGTTACAATTATTACAAACATTAGCATTCAACCATAATTTGGGCCCATTTCAGATACAAAACACGTGAAACCATAAAGTCATTTCATTACCAAATTGTACAATTCTTACTGAACATAATTGAAAAATAAAGTCAATGGAGCCATGTGTAGGTGCAAATTGATCCCGACCCCTAATCCATATTGGACCTTAGTGGCTATACTCCATTTAGCCTAGCTGAATAATTCCTTAGAACCTGAAAAGCCGCATTGCAATTTTTGATAAGTTTTGCAACTCAGTGAGTGAACCATCATTGATGAATTCACCGGATTACATACAACATCACATATATCCTAGATATTCATTCAAAACATATAATTATTTCTGATATTCACATAACATGGCATCTTATGTGATCATACAATTCACGTAGCTAAGTATAGCAATGGTTCATATCAATTTATCACTCACTTCAGCTTTGCAAATCATTCAAGAAATTTCAGTCTTATATGAATGCTATATGCATGAGACTCACATTCGTTGTTATTGTTATGATTGAGTGTCTATCACATACTTATACAAATACTAGCCCATAAGGCTCAGTTAGAACAGAATCACGGAGCATAGCTTTACGTGCACCACATATATCACGGAGTAAAGCTCTACGTGTAGAACATATATCACGAAGCAAAGCTCAACGTGGAAGCGCTTCATACTAGCTACTCAAGTCACAACGCCTTTATCTGAGCATGCATTTTATGAAATGCATCAATTACTGATTATACCATATCAGACAATCATATATAATGTTCAATCAGAAACTCATAATCATCGGACCTAAGTCTGGCATTTAACATTCGTTGAGAATTCACATATCATAAAGGATTTCACATCAAATCAGAATACTTCTGATGCATCAAAACTAAATATGGCTTATATGGCAATCACAGATGATGCTCAAACAAAACTCATAATCATCGGACCTAAGTCCGACATTCAACTTTCGTTGAGAATTCACATAACATTCAAAATTTCATAGTAATCAAAGGCATAATCAAAGCACTTCCAATACATTCCCGAATATTGATCTCCTCGGACACTTTAAAGTTCGAAATTCATAAACAAATAACAAATAGTTTAATAATGTTGGAAGTGTAAACAAATCAAATCAGATTAATCCTAGGAAATCATCTAGGTTAACTCACAGTACGCTCCAATAAGCCATTGCCTGGATGGTCTGGCAATGTCTGATTGGCATCCAATATGCCCCTCTATATCATACAAAACACATTTGCAAATATCACATTTTTGCACAAATGGACAAGTGTTCTTTTATGCACATCAATGTATAGAATGTATGCACAATGCATGTTCAATGACAATTCCGGGGTACTCAATTGTGATCCTTATCAAAATTCATTCATATATCAAAGCCCTCATTAATACCATGTATATTTACAATTGGATTTGAACAAAACAATGGCAAACAACTTCATAACTTCATTGAACGCTTCAAATTTTTCCTCTAATACACATATGCGTCAACTTTCCATACTAATTCTGTTAAGGTAAATGACCAAATTAGACCAAACTTCCTTCTGTAAAATTGTTCTGCCATTTATTAGCTTTCTAATGACATCAAAATCGTTTAATTTGGATCAGTATACGAAAAGATATACTCAAAATATTTTAGACTATTCTTAAGTTCCAGCAGAATTCTTACCTCAATTTCCAACCAAAAACTAAAAATCTTAGAGACAGAAATAAAACTCCATTTCTTCACAAATGTTGTAGCCCTATGACTCTAGTTTACGCCAAATGAAAAAGCACCCAATTTGGATAACTATAGAGAAAGTTACAGTCAAAACACTAAAGTATGTTCGAGTTGTTAAGAGAGGGACTTCGCCGCGATGAGAACAAAAAGTTTGGCCGCGGCGAGAACAAAAAGATGGCCGCAGCGAACACTTCAAAAGTTGGATTTTTTCGGGAATTTTTGCAAAGATCGCCGCGGTGAGTTCAAGAGTTTTCCGCGGCAAACTAAAAAGATTTGGCCGCGATGAACGTTTACAGAAGACTCGACTTCCCAACTTTTCCATAATTTAATCCCAGATTTTGCTTTCCCACACTACTATAATTTTTCAGAAACTCAATCTCTCATTAATTAACTCCAATAACTAGCAAACAAATCCTCCAACTCATTCGAAACACAACTCAAAAATCAAGCTTATAGTCAGCACTAAAAACCGATGCATGCATGAATTACACCATTTTCAACTCTCTCACTATTGTGTTCATCCACTCTCTCTCTATTATGTTCCTTTTAATCTTTTCTGCAGCTCACAACTTTACAATACCTAGTAAACTCAGATTTCATTCCAGATAAACTTAACAAATTCAGTTCCTCATCTAAATCATCCAATCTATGCATTCACTAAGACTACACTGTGTAACTTCACATGCATATATATATATATACACACACACACACTGCAAACAACATCAGAATTACTTACATGCTTAAGCAATATTTCCCAGCAGTGGGAGTGAATCACTGACACAACAATAATGACTGATGTTTGGTGTTTGGTAAAACTGGAAGTGGATTGATACTCGGTGAATAACAACGAGAAGGAGCTTAGTTACAGGAAAACAATCGTCTAAAACACGTGTCTACGCATCCTCTTGCATGGTTTAACATTTGTCACTATTTCATATTACCACAAGTCACACATATACATAGTCTATTTATCATCCATTTACTCAGTCCATGTGTCACACTATAATTGGTCCAAATTTCAATATTTTTCTTTAGTGCAAAAATTACACCAAATTTCCAAAAATTTCCCAAAAATTCTGAAATACCAGAAGTATTACCAAAATTGTCAAATCACATTTTAATCGCATTAATAACTCAATTATACCCAGAACATGTCATGAATTCATGTACAATCATATTAATGTGTAAAAATGTGCATGTCATATTTAGCATAAGCATGAATTGAACTTTCTAATTTCTTAATAATTTCTCGTAATACACAATTCAAACCTTAACATAGATAACAGGATGTTACAGACTATCTGGAAGCTTTCAGGAGGAAATACTTCTCCAGGGTCTATATCCATGAGAAGGCCGGGGAGTTTTTGAATCTCAAACAAAGAGACATAAGTGTGAGTGATTATGAGCTGAAGTTTGCCTAGCTGTCACGGTATGCGGCCAACATTATTGCTAATGAGGAGGATAAGTGCCACAAGTTTGAAGGAGGACTTCATTTGGAGATCAAGGAGAAAGTCCTGATCCACAATTTGTATGACTACCAGCAGTTGGTAGATGCCACACTTCAGGCTGAGAAACTAGAGAACATAAGATATGAAGAGAATAAAAAGGGGAAGAACTAGGAGCAGTCTTCTAAGAAAGGAATAAGTGCTCCAATGCCTAAGAGGAGTATGAAGAGTTTTCATACACAGAGTGAGGAGGGAAGCTGTGGCTCTACCAAGAACAAGTAGGAAAACGCAGTTTTAGGACAAGCCTCTAATGTGGGAGGCACTAGAAGCGCAGGAAGGAGTAAATACACAAACCCCCAATGTGAGCATTGTTGGAAACTTCACCAAGGGGAGTGCTTCAAGTTACTTGAAGCATGTTTACGATGTGGGGAGAAGGGACATAAGATTAGGGATTGTCCCCGGGCATTGAGACAAGAGGGGTCACAATTTTAAGCCCCGAGGAAAGCAAAAACAGTGGGAACACGACCATTCACTAAGGTTAAGGAAGACCGATACTCAGGGAGAAGGTTAAGGAATTACAGGTATAGGATACATAATTAAGCAAGCTTCGAGAAGAAATTCAAATGGACAAGAAATCGGAAGTAGTAGTGAGGGATGATGGGCTCATGACAATAAGAAATAGATATTGTATTCCAAATGTCAAAGGGGTGAAGGATGAGATACTAGACGAGGCACACAATGCACGTTATGCCATGGACCCAGGTAGCACCAGGATGTACAGGGATTTGAGAGAGCATTTCTGGTGGAAAGACATGGAGAGGGATGTAGCAAAGTATGTAAGCAAGAGTCTAGTGTGCCAGCAAGTCAAGGCTGAACATCAGGCACCTTCAGGCAAGTTAAGGCCATTTTCCATTTCTTAGTGGTAGTGGCAAAGAGTAATTATGGATTTTTTATGAGTTTGTGATTGAGGCCAAGTAGATATTATTAGTTGGCTATATTTTTATAATTGCTAATGCACTTTTTGACTCCTAATTGATGATTTTTGTGCTTAAATTGGTTCCCTATAGTGAGCTCATAAGAATTGCAATTTGTTAGTAAAATTGTTTCAAATTGATATTAATTGTATCTTAATTTTTCTAAAAACAATTGATACTACAAATTGCTATTTTATTTTGTAGGAAAAATGGAGTCAAAGAGATGAAAAAGTCAACAAGTCTTTCACACATCGCAGCGCATGCAGAAGACGACTCGCCGCGGCGCACACCATTTGCTTCGCCACAGCGAACGAGCCAAAGATGACATGCTTTGACGTCAAATAATTGGCTCGCTATGGCGAGTAAGCCAGATCACACATCGCGACGTCAATTAATTCATACGTTGTGACATGCAAACGGATACCAGCACTTTAAATTGAAATTATCTCATTGTTCCGACCCGACCCGACGTCGATTCTTTAAATACTTGCCAAATTAGGTCAAAAGAGGTCGGCTAGCTACTCATCTTCTCCCCGAATACATACATAGACAGATATGTTCATATTCGGAAACCAAGAGACGATCCAGGCATTTTCATCATCGCCATCCATTCCCTGTCGCAGCCATCATCCACCGTCGACATTTCATCATCAACTACACCATATCATCTACACCGCAGGATCATCTTCACCATGGATGCCGTCGGAGTTACAAGGGTGTTGAGGACAACGACTGTCATACGTGGCTAGGCTTTCGAACCTCTTGAAGATGTAGCATCGGCTTGAGTTCGCGGGCTTCAAAGGGGAGTATCATTCATCGTCTGAAATTTAGGTATAGTGTTGTATAACTCTGACAGAGTTTTCGGTATTATGACTAGATTAGCCTGATTATGGTCTAATTGGGTGTTGAACGATGATTTGTGTTATGGATTGATTTATGTAGAATTTTGTGCTTTAATATATGAGGTCTCATATATGTCTTTGGTGATTGCGTTAATCATGATTATCTGCCTGGTTGTGTTTGAT
>JANZLX010000212.1:10226867-10262120 GCA_025531955.1 Erythroxylum orinocense
TTGTCATTATTATTTATTATTAAGATTTTTGAAAGCATGGTTGATGTAAACAGTAAATTAGTAAAGTATACAGTATAGCTGTATAATATATCAATATGGACTATTTTGCAATTTTAAAAAAGTTAAGGGATTATTTGATAAATTTTAAAAATATCTCGAAACGGTACCCGGTACTAACTGGTACTGGGTACAGTTCCGTTCCAGAGCTTAATCCGGTACCAAACCCGGTACGATATTCATAACATTGATTCCAATAGTTTTACATAAGTAATGTTTAGATGTGTAAAACAGATGATTCTCAAGTTTTTCAAAAAATAGTAACAAGTTCGATTAATCAATTTCACATGTCTCTATCATATATTAAATTTTTTTAATAAATACATTAATTACAATTAATTTTTATTAGCTATTTATTAACATTATATTGCTTTTATATTTAGATAATTTTTATTTAGTTGACTCAAACTACATTAGTCTGTTTGAATTTTTTTGTCCTATAAACGTGAGAGGTATTGTTTACAAGATTATAAATAAAGAGGAACACCTCAAGATATAAGAGAGTTACTTAAATACATCCATTCTTTGTTGAGAAAGTCATTAGAAGATATTACGGGGTCTAAAAGAAAAATTACTTATACATACAAACATGCCTAATTATGATATGAAAAAGCAAAATTACATTATTATTACCTATTTTGTAAAATGCAATTTTATTAAAATGGTTGGACAAAAAATAAATTATTTGACAATTATACTACTAATGAAGGGCTTAATGAAAAAATGAAAATGAAAATAAAATTTTTTAAGAAGGGTATAATATCACTCCAATACAACTTTGAAATATATCTCCAAAATGAGATAAAACTGTTTGTGAAATGTCAAAATGATCATATTAATGGAAACTCCAATTGATTGATATTTTGTGATGTTATTATTATACTTTAAAACCATTTTAATATGATATATATATATATATATATGTATAATTATTTAATTAGAATATGTTATTATAATTTTGTTTTTACATTAAACTCTTATCATATAAAATTTTTGTATAATATTAAAATCCATGCCTTTTAGTTTCAATATTATAATTAATCAAAACTATAATTTGAAATATAAAAATAAATTAAATAATTATTTAATGTTGACATTTAGTGGTATAATAAAAATAAAAGTAAAAAAATTGTCCTTAGTTTTATTAAAATAGAAATCAAAATAAAATATAAAAAGTAAATAGTATAAAAGTAGCAGCAAGATTAAACGGCATCTAAACTTGGAATTGATTAAGTTATTTAACTGACTTATAATATAAATCTTACATATGTGAATGTGGCAAGTTAAAAAAAATAATTAGTTTTTTGATAATGTAATAGAATTAAAACTATTGAATTTAGAATAAATAACTAAAAAAAATTGGTACAGGCGCACAAACAAATAATATGATTTTCACTGCAATAATATTAACTCATCGAGGCACGTTGATTTCTCAACACCAAAAGCCTATGCTCCATCCGGCCTATCCGAGAAATGTGGAGGCCAGACAAACGAATCAACTCAAACCGTAGGAGACGCGACACGTTTCACAAGGAACATGTGGGCCCCGCATTAACACTTATTAAAATCATTCACCCAAGGTGCCGTTCGATCTGATAACATCCATCACAAGGGAAACTTTTCACAGAATTTGACACGTTGAGAGGGTCCATCACGGTTCAACACTTTACATTCCTTGAGTGGGTCTTATTATCATTTCGTTCATCACCCTCCATTCCAAATGCGGTGGATGATGATGTGGCACATCACAGCCGATGGATCATCCTCCTAAACTTGCCTGAGTCATGACAGCCTTTAAACGTGGCAAAAATCTACGACTGAAAAGGTTGTTACTACTCGCAGTCTCGTATTCAAGCATCAAGATTATGTGGTGTTTCCTTCCTGCCACAAAAATTCAATTACATCACTTTAAAATAAGTCAAGATTTACCTACTGGCTAGACCCCACATCTCCCAAGTCCCAACCTGTCACGTACAGCTACAGCTACGCTCCGAAGTGTGTCTTCCGTCCACCTAACGTACTTATGCCATCACTTAATAAATTCCTCAGATGCGTGGGTCCCAATTTTCCATCTATTCAGGTCAAACATTTGATTTGTGATTTCAGTGCTTTATAGACAACACTGCAGCGTAGAGAATCATTTCTACTCCCCCAATGATAGTTCACTGTACTCGGATCCATCGTAACGTCATCCAGCGTGGCACCACATATCAAAAAAGAACACGTGGCGGTGGAGATTCTGTTACGAATGAGAGAAATTTTCTGTTTATATATTTTTTTAAGAAATCAGTTAAATTGTATAACTGTCATTTAAAAAAAATTAAAAAAATTTCTTGGTAATATAAAAATAAAAAATATTTTTAATTTTAACTATATTTTATTTTGTAGTAAAATTATTTATACATATAAATATTATTTAAAATATATTAAACAATATACAAAATATAATATATTAATTATTATATAATTTTAAATCATATAAAATATAAATAAAAATATATCTAGCCAAATTTTTTATATAAATTATAAAATAAATAAAAATATATCAAAAATAAATATTAAAACATATAAAATAAATATATAATATAATTCTCAAAATAAAAGTAAAAATAATTTTGTAAATATTATAGGCATTATATGTAAAATATAAATATAAAAAAAATTAAAAAATAAATACTTAAAAATCTACTAAAAATATTTTGTTAAGAAACTCTAATTTTAAACTTTTTAAAAAGTTGTATTTTAATTATCAAAAAATTATATCTAATTAAAAAATATTTTTTATTTTATAATCAACCACTCTGTTTTTCTCCTTTTACGAGACGAAAAAGTGGTTATTCACCTCCCAAAAAAAATTGTCTAACGACCCAAATGTACCCTCACACGTGTCACCCTCTCATCGATATCTTCGTCCTGTTTTATCCCCACGCTCCCTACTTTCTCTTTCCTCCGTCTCTTGCACACACTGCATGGAACCTTCAGAAGACGAGCAACTCCAACGCATCGACTCACTCCCCAGCGCGGATCTAGCGTCAAGCAACTCAAACGCATCATCAATACTCACAACAGAAGATTCTCGAAGCACCTCAAGCTCCGGAGACATCTCCACCACGAGTGGGAGCTCCGGGGAGATTCCTACAACAATTCTGGCGGAGGCGACCGTGCTGATAGTTCCGAAAGAGGTGGACTTACCGGCGGAGGAGGAGTTACCAGTGGCTGTTACTGTGAGACAGAAGTGTGTCGGTAGGATTAATAAAGGATTGAGTTGGGGAGTGAAATCGGTGATAGGGAGACGAAGAGAGATGGAGGATGCGGTTGCAGTTATCCCGGGGTTTATGTCCCGGAGTTGTGAAGACGTCGGTGGTTGTACGGCACGTGGTTCCAGAACTTCTGTTGAGGTCTCCCCTGTACATTTCTTTGCCGTCTACGATGGTCATGGCGGTTCTCAGGTATTGTCCATTCTATATCACCAGAACAGCTATAGTTCTCCAATATTTTAATGAATAACGAAAATTAATTCAATTAAAGGAATAATAATTATCTACAGAAAAGCGTTCTTGATCAGAATGCACAATCAACCTTTGAGAGCTATGAATCTATGATTATAATGTCTTCCCAGAAGACACGCGTCTAGCTTATAGTGGTACATATCCGTAAGATTTATGGCTCGTTTCGCTTTCGTATCAGCGACACGTGTCCGTTTTTAATTATTATTTGCCAATCATTTCCAATTTATTAGAAATCATGCAGCTAGTGTGAACCACCAGATCTAGCGCTACCTTCTTCGTTCGAAGTTAAAAGGAAAAAGAGTGAGATACTTCATGGAGATAACAGTGGTGGCTATTTGATATTCATCAAAGACATTGTTTGTATAATTGTGTACATATTTGAGAGTATGTCTAACTCTATACTAGTATATATCTAAAAGTGTCTAGAAAAAAAATCCATTGTCCACGAAGAATTTCCCAAACAAAGAGAATGGTGGGATTACACAGCCACGTGGTTGTTTCGAGCAGCGACGGTGGGTGGGTACTTGGTCTCTCTCATAACTCTTGGCCTGGGACTAACAATGGTGTCCTCTCATGGTCGTAGTCACCTAACAGAGGATCTCTAAAAGTGGTCGTAGTCATGCCATCTGTTCATTCAATAGTTTACTCTTTCCTTTTATTAGGTGAACCATCTCTATTCCTTTGGTTTTCCTGGTCATCTCCTTTAAGCTACCATTTAACTAAACTGTCACCATTATTGACCAAACCTTTCTCCATTCTTAGGGTTCTTTTATATGCTTGCTGAACAAGATTGTGTGGACAATAGCATGTTTTGAGAGCTTATTATTAATATCAGTTTGTAAAATATTATAATTTTTCGTTGTATATGTGTTTAAATACCCCTTTGATGGAGAGGGATGTGGTATGATTAGGAAGTAGTGGGAGACAAAGTAGTAGAAAATTACATTATGACGCTGACCAAAGAATTTCTGGATTAGTTGTTGAATAGTTTAGAAAGATAAGAAATGTGCAAGTGGATACTCTTTCCTTTTCAGTGAAATGGAAACAAAATTCCTTTAAAAAACTTTGTAAGTGTGAAATGTTTGAAATAGGAATTAATACCAGTTGAATTTCACATGCATCGTCTGGTGTTTATACTTGTGAAGAATCCAATAATATTAGATGAACCTGTTGAAAGTTGCTTCATTCATCTTGTCATTTAAATTGTATATACATACATCAATTCTTGTTTATATGGATATTTATGATTAAGCACTACAACAAATTTAATCTTTGGCTATGAAAAAAATCATAGCTAAAGATATAAAAATTGTTGCTAATAATTATTGACAACGATTTTGTTTCATCGCTAAAATGTTACCAAGTTGAAAACTATAGACGGTATTTCTGTTAATCGTTGCTATAGCGACGTTGTGAGAAATCATTGCTAATAGGTTTGACTACGCTTATTTTTCATAGCTCAAAACTATTAGATATATTTCTAGGTTCGTAGCTAAAATTTTTTATTTACATTTTTGAAAACGTAGATAAATATATTTAGTTATATTTTTTGAAATGCAGTGACAATTTTTTAGCTACGTTTCTAATGTAGCTAAATGTTTTTAACTACATTTTTAAAAATCTAGCCAAATATTTTTAATTGCCTTTTAGAAAATATAGCCAAATCTTTCAGTTATGTTTTAAACAAAAATTATACCATTTTGGAATAAATTATTTGTTATATTTTTAATCCATATTATAGTACATAATGTATTAATATATTTTTATTGTTAATTTATTTAAAAGAAAAATTGTATAAAAATATTTGATAATTTGAAGCATTGCATATAAAAATAAAATATCATTAAATTTTTTACAAAAAAGATTTTAATTATAACTTTAACAATTTCTATATACAAAATAATAAATACAGAGACTAGTTTATAAATTATAAATGTTAAGATTACAAAACAATTACAACTTGTCGAAGAACCTGTAATAATCTAAAATGCTTAGACAAAATATAGTTAAAATATTGTAATTTTTGAAACAATATTGTATAATTAAAGCAAATATTACATAATTTTATCATTCACGACATAATCACTTAACTATTGCATCTTCGTCAATTTTGTAATTCTAGAAAAACTATTAAATTTAAATTATAATACGAATGGGAATACTAACTTTTTCAATTATGTTGTAATTCAATCTCAAATGTCTTGTTTGCTTCTTAAAATTGTTGAATGAATGTTTTAACTGATAAGGTTTGCATATAAAGGATGTATTTCTGGTCTCCTACTAGATGAAACTCTTTCATATTAACATCTTATTTATAGTGGAACTTCATTGACTGCAAAGAGAGCATCTAATTCATGACAAGTTACTTGCATTCTTCTATTATTCGATGTTGTGGCTCAGTTGTTCGCCTTTGAGTTTGAAAATGCATGGAGTATTACTGAGAAGGAACCGTCGTTCAGTATACTGTCATTGTGTGGATAATTCTTAGGTGGCTGAATTTTGTAAGGAAAGAATGCACCAGCTTATAGCAGAACAGTGGGTTACTGAAACAGTTGATCATGGCAACGAATGGCAGAGAATGTGGAAAGCTGCTCTTTCTAGTGGGTTTGAACGGCTTGATAACGAGCTCTCCACAGATGCAGTTGCTCCAGAAATGGTTGGATCAACGGCAGTCGTTGTGATTCTATCAGGTTGCCAAATTATTGCTTCCAATTGTGGCGATTCAAGGGCAGTGCTTTGCCGGGGAGCTCAATCCATCCCTCTTACTATTGACCAAAAGGTCAAATTCAAATTATCTTTATCATTTCATACTCATCAATGATTATATATATACTCACACACACATACATAAACCAATTTGTTTTTATTCTGGTTTTTATTTCTGTATTAGTTAATATTGTAAATGGCTTTGCTTTAAATAACGAAGTTTTAGTAGTCTGATGATAACTCCCTCGTCAAAGAAACTAATAAATGCTAGGAGGATTCTTCTATAACCGTGCTTGAGATGGAAAAGAAGAAACTTCATTAGTAACATGTCCTGTTGACAGCGCATCCACACCACGTTATTCGTAGTAAGTAACCGTTGTCTTGTTTTACTTTTACAGCCGGATAGACCCGACGAACTAATGAGAATTGAAGGAGAAGGAGGGAAAGTCATAAACTGGAATGGCGCTAGGGTGTTCGGTGTTCTTGCCATGTCCAGAGCTATAGGTTTTCTTCTATCTCTATTTCATATATTATTCTCAGATAATTAAGGAAACTATTTCATGTTATCTTATCTTGTTCACATACATCGTACCGCTTTCACATTGCTTTATCAGAAGATGGGTTTGTTTATGGCGATAAAATTTGGCAAACTGAAAAACAGGAACATTTATTATTGAATTTTTTTATTTAAAGTTAGTTTAATGCAATGTTTTAGAAAATGAACTTAGTTCGGTGGATTTAATAATACAAATTTTGAATTCATTAATTTTTTATTTCAATTTTTAAATTTTTAATTTGATTTAGTTTAATAATTTTTATTATTAAAAAATAATCAGTTATTAATTAATTTTTCAGTTTTTGTAAACTGATAAATTTTTATAAACTAAAACAAATTGATTAATTTTTATTTAACTGTCTTTTTTAATTAAATTTGAATAGTTATGATGAGTAAGTATAATCTTTTATAATTATTTTCTAAATCTTTATTTTTATTTAATTTTAAACTAGTTTTATATCTAATTAATTCAATTTTTTAAAATTTAAACCTGTTTTTTAAAACATTAGTTTAATGTGTTTGGACCGATCTGCGTATCTTTTTAGCGGCGTATTTCATATCTTAATTTCCTTCCAGTACGGTGCGGTGTCTTGAATTTCCAAAATGTTTAATTTTGAAGAATTATGCGCTTGGTTTTGTCATTTGTGAGCAATCTGCTCCATTTCCGTGGGATGTTTCTTTAAGAATTGGAACAGTTC
Source organism: Erythroxylum orinocense (assembly GCA_025531955.1). Taxonomy (NCBI): domain Eukaryota; kingdom Viridiplantae; phylum Streptophyta; class Magnoliopsida; order Malpighiales; family Erythroxylaceae; genus Erythroxylum; species Erythroxylum orinocense. Next base: position 10,234,394 of record JANZLX010000212.1, read on the forward strand.
GCATGTAATTATGCGAATTTACCCGACCAAGCAATGGTTTATATGTGGCTTAGTCTTAAATTCCTTTTTTCGGAACCTTTGATTGGTTTAATTTATCACATTGTTCAAGTTACAATCCATGTACTGAGAAGAAATTTTTTAAAATTATTTAGTAAAATAAAATTTTTAAAAAATTTAGTTCGGGAAAATTATTAAAATGTTAAATTTGAATGTTTCTTTCTCATTTAGTGATTTTAATAATATATGCAAAGAAGTATATATCATTTATCATGGTTCGAAAGGGATTCTAAAAGCCAAGTAGTATAGAAATCGTTTGGTTGATGTGTAATTAATTTCAGAAGCTTGCATTTGATGGTCATTGGACATCCTATGCACGTTTGCATTCCTGTACATTTGATCGCAACTATTAACCATTGCTGAATTAATATTTTCCTTGTTTTCCTGGTTTAGGGGATCGTTACCTGAGACCATGGATAATTCCAGTGCCAGAAGTGACCTTCATGGCAAGGACGGAGGAAGATGAATGCTTAATTCTAGCAAGTGATGGCCTTTGGGATGTTATGTCAAAGGAAGAAGTTGGGGAGTTGGCTTGCCGCATATTGAGACGGTGGCGGAGATCATCAACAACCGATGATAAATTGCCAGCGCAAGCTGTAGCTGATTACCTTACAGAAATAGCATACGGCAGAAACAGTTCTGATAACATTTCTATCATTGTGGTTGATCTGAAGTCCAGGAAGAAGCGAAAACACTTGAAGCAGTGAGGAAAGTGTTGAATGCTTTATATCTATATATAACTTTCTACAAGACGAGAGACTTGAGATGTGACAGGCAGGAATGATATTGCTAGATATGTGTTCTTTTCTACAGATGAGGAGATGGAACGGATCTCATGTGACTCAGTAGGTATACTCACATTTATTTTAGCTCTTTATCTCTTATCACTTGGTGTGAAGTGTGCTGACTGCCATGCCCGCAAGCGACTGTATATGCAACCAAATGTTCATGCAATAGTTTCCTAACAAAACATGAGATATAGATAATTAAGAAAGAGAAGTAATTAAGATGATACTAAAAATCTTGAAGATGAAGAAGATCGGTCATGGAAGGAAAAGGATGATTAGCGTTTGATGAGGAGATTTGTTCTGTATTGATTTGTTCTTGATTAGGGAAAATTTTGTCATATTCCTCACAATGGAGCTCATTTTCACCATCAGAAATTAGTCTTCATGTTGAAATTTCGCGATGAATGTGAACAGTTTTATTATGAAAAGTCAATAGAAGAATTCTTATTTGAATGTTCCAACATTCTAGCAATATTGATTTTGTGATCTATCAAGTGAGATTACTTCATACGATAAGGTTGAGAATGTCAAGTGTGTATGTACTATGTTTAAGGGATGCATAAACATCCCTTGTAGCTCTAAAATATGATTGCTTTTATGTACATAAACATCCTTTCTAGAATCCTCTGATGTAAATAGTTGTGTAATTGTGATTTAGCTTTAATTTATCTTAATAATTAGCTGTTTAGTTTTGAGCTAATCCATAGGTATTGTTGATATTGCTTCTATATATATAAACATCCTTTATAGAATCCTCTAATGTAAATAGTTGTGTAATTGTGATTTAGCTTTAATTTATCATAATAATTAGCTTGTTAGTTTTGAGCTAATCTATTGGTATTGTTGATATTTCACTTATATTAATGCGTATTGTTGATATTTGACTTATGTTTATGCTCTTTATTGACATCTGAGTTACGTTAATGTGAAATGTTGATGTTTTGAGTTATGTTAATGTAGATTGTTGATGTTAGAGTTATATCAATGCGGAATGTTGATGTTTGAGTTATGGTTATGAGTATTGTTAGTATTTGAATTGTATTAATGTGGATTGTTGATGTTTGAGTTATGATAATGGGGAGTGTTGATGTTTGAGTTATGGTTATATGTATTGTTAGTATTTCAGTTATGTTAATGCAGATTGTTGATGTTTGAGTCATGCTATTGTGAAATATTGATGTTTGAGTTATGGTTATGCGTATTGTTAGTATTTAAGTTATGTTAATATGGATTGTTGATAGTTGAGTTATGTTTATGCGGAATGTTGATATTTGAATTATGATTATGTGTATTGTTTATATTTAAATAATGTTAATGCGGAATGTTGCTAGTTGAGTTGAGTTTACGCAGATAATTGGTGTTTGAGTTATGGTTATGCGTATTGTTGATGTTTGAGTTATGTTAATGCAACAAGTTGATGTTTAAGTTATGTTAATTCGAAATATTGTTGTTTGAGTTATGTTTATGTGGAATATTAATCTTTGAGTTATGTTTATGAGTATATAATAAAAAATCTAAATATTACATATAATAAGATGGATAACAAATGTCACCGTTAATTATACTTAACGTGATAAAATATTTGCGAAAAATGTATATGACGAAAAAATTCAATATGTATTAAAAAAGTAGCTAAAAACCTTTGACTATATTTTTCAAATCATCGCAAATAATTTTTCCTACCTTTAAAAAAGTAGCCAAAAAATTTTCTTACATTTACCAAATCATCGCTAATAACATCTTGCTACGCTTCTCTTTCGTCGCTAAAAATTACTAGCTACACTATAAAAAACGTTGCTAAAATTTTTTAGGAAACGTAGCTAATAAGATTTAGCCACAAAAATTAAGCGTAATAAAATGTTATTGGCAATGATTTGGTAGAAAATATCATCGCCTATCTCTTTTCACTACATATAAAACTCGTAGCAAAATATAATTAGTGACGATTTGGTAGAAACATTGCGTATTTTCATTTTGGGGATTTAATGACGATTATAAATCATCGTCAATAAATATTAGAGACCATTTTGGATCTTTTAGCGACGAACCTGTTGTAGTCTATTCTTTGATTCTAAATTAATGTCATTTGAATCATTTACATTTTTAAGCAAAGAGCAGCCTCTCATTTCTTATTCATATAATTAATTACACGAACTTTAGTTTATTTACTTTAGAAATATTTTAAAATATAGAAATGTCTATAAAATCAATCACACAAGGCTTGTTTTTCGTTTTCCTTTTTCAAAAACAAGATAGTTTAGAAGATGAGCTTTCTAAAACTTAGAGCACCAACTTCTAAAAAATTTGAAAAGTTGGATTCAGGGTATGCAATGACTTATTGACATTTGTAAACGCACTTCAGAAAGCAATTATATTCTCCTTAAGAATCTAAGTTTGTAATTTGTTTTAAACTTTTTTTTATGAATTTTGATTTGTAACCTACTTTTTAGTTAATTTCATAATTACAAATAATTAGTTGCAAAAGTTGTCGAAACGTGGCTATATTCAAGCATAAAAGTTACTACTAATGCAATCTCCTAGGTCGCCAATCAGTTTTTGTATACATGTGTTTTGATTGAATACCTTTTCCACCTATATATACTTCATAATAGCATATATAAAGTTATTGCAAGATATAATGTCTAAGTTGTTGGTTTATGCCCTTGTAACTAATTTTTTGATTGTATATTTATTGTATAAATATTTTTTTATTCAATAAAAGGCATTCTTCATCTTTGTGTATTTGTTAAGTTTTGAATTATTAATCATAAAGATAAAATCCCTAGAATAATTGTTATGTAATTAGAAATTATAATGTGATTATAATTATGAGATTCAAATTGTATTTTGAATTATTCCTAACATGTTCCTAGTCATAGTTTCATCAAGACGGGATATTGATGAAATGGTTAAACTAGCACAGATTTGTTTCTTTCTTATGAAAAAAATAATCGATCTCATAGATTAAAGTGTGGAGATACTTAAACAAAAATGTGGATGGTTATTAGAGAATAAATTCACTAAACTGACCTAATCATGACAATCCCGGATAGAACATTACTTATGTATTCGTGGATTATCTCATTATAATAGTTGTATAATCGATCATTAGACTTGAGATTACCAAAGTTATTTTATGTGAAAATTACTATGTTTGATGCTACTTATGTTATATTCTTAGAGTAGTTCGATTTGGTAGTTATTGGATATAGTATGAACTATGTGGAGATAGTTGATTAAATCAATAAAGAATTTGTTGTCCTATAGTAATTAGGAAGAATGTTCTGTTGTTCTTGATTAGTAATGATTTTGAAAATTTCTGGCTAGAGTAAATTGAAATTTGAAAAGTTGTTTTCAAATATCAATTATAAAGCATTTACTAATTAACAAGAATGAACATGATTGGATTATTTAGAGTAGACATAAATTCTATACTTTAATTCCAATTAGAACATTAAATGACGAAAGGATTAATTTATACATTATAGCCATGCATAAGCAGGTTAAGTCAAATCACTTTGATATTCCTAATATTTGGGTGGCCATCACATGTTGCTAGATTTCAAACATGATCTATGATTATCGATTGTTTAATTGGGGAATTAAAGATAAATTAAAAGGAGTTTTAATTTATCTGATTCTAATTATGAATTGGAATTATAATTTATAATCATGGCCAACCTATTAGGAACCTAATGGGTCACACATAAAAGGTCTATAAAGGAGAATGTAAATTTTGAATTAAGTTGGACTTAATTGAGAAGTTTTAAAAACTTTAAAGATCAATATGTGATAGTTGATCTTATAAAGATTAATTCATAATTATAACTAAAGTTTGACTTTTGTTGTAATTTTAATAAAATCCAAGAACATGAAAAATAAGATTTTTCATATAAAAGGAAACATTAGAAAAATTTGGAGCTAACACTTCTTACAAATTTTCCTCTCAAATTAGATTTGAGTTTTCTCTGAATAGATATGTGGATACCATTAGAGGCCAGACGATTGAACAACTCATGGATTGACGGTTTCAAAGAAACAGAAAATTGTAACAAGAAATTGAAATAGGCTAGTATAGCTTTGTCAATTTCTTGTTTTATGTTTCCAATGAAATTTTGTTAAAGTTGATTCTATAAAAAATTTTAAATTCTTTCTATTGCACTTAGATTTGATCTTGCATTATGTCTCTAATAGTAGTATCAGAGCTACCTTTAATAGTTTTAATTTTGATTCATAAGCTTGATTAAAATTTTGATTTGGTTTTAATGTGCAAAAGTTGCATATTTTATGTTAAACCTGTTTTGGATTTTTGGTTGGTGATCTAAAAATGTGTTTTTAGAAAGCCTTTATGGTTTGTTAATGATCTAAGTGTTTAAACAATTTTCTGGAAAATTATGTTTCTTATTCCTGTTCAGCCGAAAGTGTTTCTGGAAACAGGTAGGACATGTTTAATATGTTAGTAGACTGTTGTTAACGCTTGCGTTTACTATGTCTGGAAATGATGTAAAAGGGTTACATGTGTTTCTGGAAATGTGGAATACGATTCATATGTTTCTGGAAATTATTTTTATGTTGATCTTTGACGCACTTGTTTTGCACTTGTGCGATGTTTATTGAAAAACAGACAAAGAGTTTCATGCTTTATTGTTGTCTCTTCATTTACATAACTGAACAACAGAAAGCGAAACAGATGGTCTTCTCTGGTTATCAATTCAGAACGTATGCTTTGGGTTATTAACTGCAAACAGTTGCAATATAGACAAAGGTTTCTGTCCATTTACTCAAGCATTTTTGTCCATTAAATCAACCTTCTATTAACATTTCAGGTGGCTTATATATATGTTTGTCTATTATTTATTGTTGTTTTTATTCAAACTTAGATAACGTATGCTTCAATGAATGTTGATGTATCATTGATTAATTGGGCTTCATAGCTGACGAAAATCAGGACCATCGGAGGCGTTGGTTAGAGAACCACTACCGACTCTAAAGAGCTTTATCTCTCTAGAGTTTTATGTGTATTAATATTAGTGTGTTTATATCGAAACAGATGACATAAAGTGTCTTGAGGTAGCACATGCAAAAAGTTTCAGACCAGTTATTTTTTTAAGGGGAAGGTTTCTGGAGAAAAAGGGGAAGGTTTCTGGCACGCGCCCTCCTTGCCGAATGTGCAAGCTGGTCAGGAGACAGTGTCTCCTAGCAGAAGCAGTGTGCTTCTCAATTTTTTAATATTATTATTTAATTTACTTTTTTCAAAAGTTGATTAAATTAAATTAAATTACTTATCAATTTTTATTAAAAATTTAATTTAATTTATCAAGAGTTGATTAATTAAACTAAATTACTTTTCAAATTTAATTTAATTTTTCAAGAGTTGATTAATTAAATTAAATTACTTATCAAGTTTAATTTAATTTAATTTAATTTTTCAAGAGTTGATTAATTAATTTTTTTAATCAAGCCAAGTGCATAATTTATTTTTCATAATTACATTATCTCAAATAAATTAATATAATGAGATTATATTACTTAGAATGAGACCTTAATTTAAATCCCTCATTAAAATATTAAGTACATGAATAATGCCTTCCATTAGTATAAGATTAAACTAGAGTTTTGTTTATTGTTAGGCTTATTGAGTAAACTCAAGGCTGCTTTAACTCGAACATGTTTAGTCTTATAACGATAGGTTTTTCTTAACTACATTTATATGATTTGGATGAGTAAACTCATGATCATATTAATTTAGAGGCAAGGTTAGAAATGTATTATTAGATATGTTTTTGGCAAAGAGTTGTCTCATAACAGATTTAGGAATCACATAGGATGTGATTGATAAAATGTTGTCTATCTATTTTTAATTTAATTAGTTTGTTGAGCAAACCTAATATCAATTAAATTAAAATGGGATCCTAACCCACTAGGAAATTATGTGATAATTTCTCGAATTAATAGTGAGGGCTATTAATTTGTTTAAAATAATGGGAGTAACCAAATTTGTAAAGTCCTTATTTATTTGGTTTTACGACATAAATTAATTTTTGTTTTTTTGACGAAATAGTTTTTGAAAAATGAGTACAAGCTTATCCCTAATGAGTATCATGGATGCAAACAAATTGACTGGACCAACATTTTTAGACTAGTTGCGTAACCTTAAAATTATTCTAAGGTAAGAAAAAAATTTGTACATTTTTTACACTGAGCTTCCACCTAAAGCTGCGCAAGATGCTGCCAATGAGGATTAGGAATATTATCAAAGTCATATAGATGAAAATGAGCAAGTGATATGTGTGATGTTAGCTAACATGTCTCTTGAGCTTCAGGGGCAACATGAAAATATGAATGCAAGGGAAATGTTCCTACACTTTCAAGAGTTGTTTGGTGTATACAGCCGGGTGGAGAGGTTTGAGACTGCAAGAGCTCTGTTTTAATGTCGGATGGCTCCTGGATCATTAGTGGAACTTCATGTTCTATAGACGATTGTTTGCATGGAAAAATTAGGCCAATTGGGAAATGACCTGAATCTCGAGTTGAGCATTGATTTAGTGCTTCAATCTCTTACCCCGAGTTTCTCACAATTTATTATGAACCTCCACATAAACAAAAAAGAAATGTCATTGGTTGAATTATTCAGCATGCTTAAGACTGCTGAGGGATGCCTGAAGAAGGAATCCAATTTTGTTCTTGTTGTTGGCTCTTCTTCTTTTAAGAATAAGGGTAAGACCTTTAAGAAAAATAATAAGAACAAGAACCAAAAGGCTTTTGCTAAAGTAGCAAAGCCAGTAGGCATTGTCAAGAAGAAGAATGACAAGGGCATCTGTTCCATTATGGCGTAGCTGGACATTGGAAGAGGAACGTCAAAGCTTATCTCGCTAGCCTGAAGGAAAAGAAGTTAAACGTAACTTCAACTTCAGGTTTCTTATGATTGAAATCAATCTTTCTACTTCTGTTTCACAATCTTGGGTATTAGATACCAGATGTGGTTCTCACATTTGTAACAATATGTAGGTACTGACAGACAGTAGAGCACTGAGAAAAGGCGAAGTGGAATTATGAGTCAGTAATGGAGCAAAAGTTACTACATTAACTATCGAAACTTGTAGTTTATCTTTGCCTTCTGGTCTTGTACTTGAACTAAACAATTGTTATTATGTCCTGCCATCACAAGAAACATTATTTATATTCCATGTTTGGACATGAATTATTGGACCCCATTTCGGAGCCCAACTTTCCTGAGTCATAAAGCATGAGCGGGTTTCCTTGTAGGGTTATTTCAATGAAACCTCACTTTCTTTCCATCAATCTTTTTTAAATCAATACTAAAGGCTATCAATTTTTTTGGAGAGGTAGAAAAATGTATTAGGAATCTATTGGTTCAAAAATCACTTCATTCGGAGGTCGAGTTATGAAGTTATGGCCAAAAGAATCAAACATGATTGCGTCCTTAACCATATTGTACCTGTTTTGGGAAAATTGGCATAAATTTCACTAAAGATGTTCGATTAAGGTCGTTTTAGGATGGTTTTGAAGCGGACTTCTATATCTACAATTTCGTGAAGAATCAAAGCGAGATTTTGCCTCTAAAAGGGTCAAAATTGAAATTTACTATAGTTGTCCTATGGATATCTAGTGAACGGACATACATGTCCATCTGATGGACATAGACGGGCTTGGGGTGCTTTCCAAACCTTAGAAGGTCTGTTTAACGGACCTAATGTCCGTTTAACAGACATGGGATGGGCTGGAGGTCTTTTTAAACCTGAGAAGGTCCGTTTAACGGACCTAATGTCTGTCTAACGAATATTTGTGACACCCAAACCCCTCCAATGCTTCCATCCATTCTAATATCACTTTCGCTCATAATCTCCTCAAATTCACCCATTCTAGTGCAATATCACTTCATATCAATTCAACTACTAAGTATATCTCATTAACACTTGAATCTCAACTCATTGATTCATCACATACAATCTTTCCAACTCTAACATGCTATTTTAATACCAGCAACAATTTGCAATCTCAACAAAGAAGAATATGCACATACACATTCCACTTCCACATCCATCATACTCAATATTTTATACTTAACTTCCATCCAAAATTGAAATTCTTAGAGATTGAATTATAACTTAATTTCATCACACAATTTGTAGCCATATGTCTCTAGTTTAATCAAATCAAGAATCATCTCATTTGAATAACTAGAGAAAAAGTTATGGCTAAAACACAGAAACATACCAATGAATATGTTTCAACTACATTTTCCAGCCTTTTAACTTCCAACATTTCACATATAACCTATCTTGTACCTAAACCATTTCTTACCTCATTTCTAATTCAAGAATTCTCCTTTTTCTTTAGTCATAACTAATCGCCAACAATTTCTCATTTAATAGTTCTAACTTCCAAGAAAAGTTCGGGATCCAACAATTCTCCCCTTTAAAGAATTTCATCCTCGAAATTCTTACCTAAGTGATCAATCAAATGGATGGAATATTGTCTTATATTTTCCTCAGTCTCCTAAGTAACTTCTTCACTCGAATAATTTTTTCTGAATGACCATAGTCAATAGACTCACCCGGTCTTTCAAGCACTTATTTAATCATTCACTTTCTTAACTAATTCCTCAATATATATATCTTAAATTACTCATAATTTTCCACATCTTGCATCGATAACACCATTACTAGATCATATTGATATTTATTAGCATACTAACATATAACACATTATGAATCTATGACACCTTCATTAGAAATACTAAATCATAAGTCAATGGTCCGATTCTTAATAACTTTATATGGACCAATAAAATTCAAGCTGAGTTGCTTACATCTTGCACTCAATCCAAGCACACCTTGGGAAGGTGATACTCTTAGAGACAATATATCTTTCACTTATTAATTCACATCACTATAGTGTTAATACACTTAACTCTTATATTCATCTCACTGTATTTCATATCTTCGGTGTTAATCCACCTAACTCTTTTTTCTTTCTTAAATCGCTTAATTTCAAATACGTATCAATTTCACTTATCCTTAACATCTCCCATCTATTATGGTCTTTAACTGTTTTAGGCTTCATTCAATCCAATGTAAGGGTAAATGACTCTTTTCGTCATATAACACCTCATATGGTACTCTAATAATATCACTGTGATAATGATTGTTATACTTAAAGTCAAATAACTACATATTGACTTCATGTTTCTATGAACTCTAAAATATAAGTTCCAAGCATATCTTCAACAGTTATGACTGTTAGCAACTCATAAATTTTGTCATTTGATTTTACACCTGTAGCCGTTAAGTACTATTTCGGCGTATTCCTATTAGGATGTATAACACAGGTTATTCTTAGTGCTTTCTTTAATAACCTCTTTGCTCAATCTTTTTATATGAAACTGATCTTCAATTCCACATCAATTATTACTTTGATTTACCCAAAATTCAATTCCACATCCTATGCTCCTTTTTGCACTAGATTTGATAACCTCAATATCCGAATCTATGCTTCACTACTATTGAATTTTCTATTCATTGCATTCGATTACCACACTAGCTTTACTAGTATAGTACTCATTTGTACAATCATAATCCTTCAAATAACTCTATCTATTGTCTCAGTCTCGTATTAAATTCTCTCAACTCAATAATTACCTCAAACTTTAATGATCTGTATATTTATAAATATCTAAGATGTTTCTGTACATATAATGCCTCCAACTTTCAAGCAATCACTATTGAAGCAAGTATATGAAATCACTTTATCATGTTGCATTGGATTTTATCCTAATCTCTTATACAACATCATTGTATACTATAAAATCTCCAAATCCAGACGATGTGTTATAATTCCTCAAAATTCTCTTTACTTTCATTACCCATATGATTTAGACATTTTTCCCCAAATATTTAAACTATTCTTCTCAACTTTTCGAATACATTTAATATATCATCAAATTTTGCTTGGATCGCTTTAATCTCTAATACCATAGTGTTGTTGGGGTATTTATTAACTCGAACAAATATTTCCAAAGTTTCATATGCCTATGATTAGTTCTTGTAATTCCTTAAATAACTAATTCCTCGATGAGATAACACTGTCTCATGTTATTTGCAATTTCCCAGTTGACTTACCTTTCTTAAATGATTTTCTCCATTCTTTAGATTTCCTCATATTTCACATTGACTTATTTTAATGTTTGCTCATTCATACAAATTTCTCCACAGATTTCAGTTTATTTGTAAACTCAACTTCTTGTATTGGCAACACATTCATCAAAATCTAATTTATATCTCCTATGCATATTCGCATAGAATATAATGTGGATCTAAGTTCTCCTCATATTAGCAATAGTGTTACCTCAATTTCCAAAAATCCTCTCATGTAGTTGGATACTTTACATCAAACAAAATAAATACATTCTCAGCAACATACTCTACCTCTTATGTTTAAATCTCTACTAGGGTTATGACTCCAATATTCATTTTTGATTCATTACATATTCATTTCTAATTTGTTGTTTCATTGATCATTATTAATATAAACTATCTAATATGCTTAACTTAATTCAATGAAATTCTTCTTCGAAAGAAGATTTCTTGCTACTATCATCTATATTGTTCATGTGATCTTTATCAATCAACTATTATCATCATCAATATTATTTTAGCCATTCTTAACACCTCAATACGAGCAATTTCAACTATTCATAATATTTCAATAATTTCAATTTCTGCCAAACTTCATATGATCAAAATATCATTTATAATAAAACTCAATGAAATAAGAGGCATATTTGTTTACTCTTATATTTTGGTATGTACCATCAAGATCATTACATCTTATATACATAAGTAATTTCGGCAGGTCACCAATTTGCATCTCATGCTAATGATACATCAATCGTAATTGCTTCCGAACAACACCTGAATATTCTACGACTATTCCAAATTACTTCTCCATAGTAGTTACCATTTCGGCATAATCACCTATGCTATACTTTCATCGCGTTACTCTGTTTCATCTCATAATTTTAACTATAGGAATCATAGACTATCTCCTATACCATATCCAAATATAAATCTTATATGTACTTAATCACATTATTCACCAATGTAACCACATTATTGGATATGTACTCATAATAACTGGTCGACATAACCTTGAGAACTTTATATATCACTATCATTTGTTTCATCTTCCATAAGTATGTTCTTAATCAATTTAAAATTATAGACATATAGCCATCTTAAAATTCTGATCTCAAATTTACTAGCACAATCTTATGCCAGATCATAAATTCCAAGTTCAAATTTTCAATTCCACTTTGCTTGTACACCTTAAATCTTGTCATTTCCACCCATGTCTCCATTTCTCTTTTAGCCAATTCATGAAAATATTTTCAGATCCATATTAATTCAAGTACATATCCACAACAAAATTCTGTTACCATATTCACTAACATAACCACAAATATTGAATCTATGTCTAACATATCGAACTACGTAATATTTCTTATTTCTAAATATTCACAACTTTCCTTATTTTACACTCTGACAAAACACCACTCTTATCATTGTTTCCAATAGTCCAAACTCTTAACAAAAGTTCATACATGTAACTCATGCAGTTGCAATTTCGGGGATTCTATACTCATTCGTACCCTTATCCAATAGTGAGGAATCAGGTGCAACAGATCCTTGCAAAACTCCTCGTGTTATTTTACAAGGTGGCATTTTACTCCTCCAATTTAAAACACTAGCATTTAGCTTACATTTCCTTTTAATCTTAATTCCTGCATGTATACATGATATGCATGTCGCTTAATGCAATCAATCAATTCACAATATAACAATTAATCACATAATGTAACAATTCATCCTACTATGCATTCTAAGCTTAGGAAAAACCTAAGCTCTGACACTACAAGATGTTGGATCTCATTTTCGGAGCCCAATTATCTGAAGTCATAAAGCGTGAGCAGGTTTCCTTGTAGGGTTATTTCAATGAACCCTCACTTTCTTTCCATCAATCTTCTTAAAATCAACACCAAATGCTATAAATATTTTTGGAGAGGTAGAAAAATGTGCTAGGAATCTGTTGCTTCAAGAATCACTTCATTCAGAGGTCGGATTATGAAGTTATGGCCAAAATAATCAAACATGATTGCATCCTCAACCATATTGTACCTAATTTGTGAAAATTAGCATAACTTCACTAGAAATGTCGGATTAAGGGCTTTTAAGGAGGTTTCGAAGAGGAATTCTAGATCTATAACTTTCATGAAGATCTTGACGTGAGATTGTGCCTCTAAAAGGGTTAAAATCGAAATGTACTATAGTTGTCTTGTGGATGTCTGTTAAACGGACATAGACGGGCTTGAGGTGTTTTCTAAACTCAAGAAGGTCCGTTTAACGGACATGGACTGGGTTGGCGACCTTTTTAGACCCAAAAAGGTCCATTTAATTGACCTAATGTCCGTTTAACGAACATTTGTGACAGCCAAACCCCTTCAAAACTTCTCCAATGCTTCTAACATCCATTCTGATATCACTTTCGCTCATAATCTCCTCAAATTCACCCCTTCTAGTGCAATATCACTTCATATCAACTCAACTACTAAGTATATCTCATTAAATCTTGAATCTCAACTCAATGATTCATCACATACAATCTTTCCAACTCTAACATGCTATTCTAATACCAGTAACAATTTGTAATCTCAACAAAGAAGAATATGCACATACACATTCCATTTCCATATCCATTATACTCAACCTTTAAAATAACATAATCATACAAAAAGGAACTTCTCAAATTCTCATTTTCATTTCTAAACAAAGTAAATGTTTGAACAAGCTTTACTTACATATCAACATATACATCAAACTCAATACAAAATTACAAAAGGATGCTTATGTTTGATCTGCCTATAAAGCTATCCAAATTAGTCACTAAGTTAGTACAAAAGATTTCTAGCTATCTTGGAGTTTCCGAATGCCTTGCGAGGATCACTATTCTTCTCGTTCTGCACCTGAGGAGGGAAAATGATGGGTTGAGCTGCACAGCTCAGTGGCTAATATATTTATAGCCATTGGCAATGAGCCACACAATCAAACATATATGTGAATATTCATATAGGCACACACATCTTATCTTAATCTAGCAATGTAACTTCAGCACTCATAATTCCAATTCATAACTCATAGTTTAATACATCATCGCATAAAACATATTGGATGTAATTTAACATCAAGGCATAACACTCAAATTGCATCATAACTTAATATATCAAAATGAAAATGCACAATCAAATGGCTCAAGGGTTTCGTGGAACAAAAAGGAGAACCAAAGTTTACATCCTGAACGAAACGAGTCCACTTTTCAAATCTCGTACGCTATAAGCGGGCAGCCGGGAGAAGGCTTTATGCCAACGTGCATGTGATTACGAAACGGTTCCAATCTTGCCCAAACAAAATCAAGTCTCATGCTCAATTCAATGAATCACAAATTCGTATTCTCATGCTTTTTCTTCTTTTCATTTAAATCAAAATGCCATGATACAATCCTAAAGCATAGAATAATCATACTCGCAATTCAATTATATCAAAATGGCATACATCTTTCAATGCATGACATAAAACACAACATAATGCATTTTCCACATCACAACAATTCACAATTTAGAAATTCAAGCATATACACACACACATAGGCACATTGCCTATTTACACAATAACCATAAATATTTTACTCACCTTATTTCGCTTGAAAATCCAAACTCAATTGTGCCCTTCCTCTTGCTCTTGGGTAGTTTTTTTAATTTCCTAACATAACCAAAATTCTCATTCAATCCAAATTCAAATGGAAATCCCCTAAAACTTCCATGATAACAAAAAAATGAAATCAACACAAATTAAGCTCAAACCTAACCTACCCATAGTCCATCTAGATTAGAAAACCCAAAGCCTAGTTTAGAAACCCTAAAATCAAATAGGTTCTCTTAAATCATTTTCTTCTTACACAAACCCTTCATTCTCTGTACAAAACCCCTTTCTCTCTCTAACTCTTTCTCTAACAAAGCAAGAAGAAAAAGATGAGCTTACCTTGGTAAGATGATTTCCTCTTCTTTTTCCTTTTTCTTTCTTTCTCTCCTATGATTTTCTCTTCTTCTTCCCTGACTTCCATGATTCTTCTTCTTCTCCTATCTTTTTTAACGTTTTTCTCTCTTTTCTTCCCTTTCTCACAACTCTCTCCTTCTTTCTCACTTATTCAAGGTACATTTTTTAGGTTTTCTTCCCATTTTGCCCTTTACTTACTTAGCTTTTCCAATTTTACCCCCTTATATCTATTGAAACTAACATTTTATACTTCTAACTCCTTAACTAATGATCATGGAAAAATTGAAGGAATTTGATAATACTTCCTTCTAGAAAAATGTTCCTCATTGTATTAATTTTCTAATGACACCAAAATCATTCAATTTGATTTGGTAATCTGAAAGTTATACCCCAAACATTTCTGAACTGTTCTTATACTGAAACAATATTATGTGCTCAACGTCTATCCAAAATTGAAATTCTTAGAACTAGATTTTATTAGACGATTTGTATCTTTATGTCTCTTTTAATCCAAATTAAGAATCATTTCATTTGGATAACTAAAGAAAAAGTTATGGCAAAAACACCAAAGCATACTCAATGAACATGTTTCAACTACATTTTCCAGCTTTTAACTTCCAACATTTCACATATAACCTATCTTGTACCTAAACCATTTCTTACCTCCTTTGTAATTCAAGAATTCTTTTTTTTTGTTTACTCATAACCAATCACCAACAATTTCTCATTTAATAGTTCTAATTTCCAAGAAAATTTCGGGGGTCCAACAATTCTCCCCCCTTAAAGAATTTTGTCTTCAAAATTCTTACCTAAGTGATCAAACAAATGGAGGTAATGCTATCTTATGTTTTCCTCAGTCTCCCAAGTAACTTCTTCTCTTAAATAATTTCTTCTGAATGACCATAGTCAATAGAGTCACTCGGTCTTTCAATCACTTATTTAATCATTCTCTTTCTTAACTAATTCCTCAATATATATATATATATATATTAGATTACTCACAATTTTCCACATCCTGCATCGATAACACCAATACCAGATCATATTGATATTTCTTAGCATACTCGCATATAACACATTATGAATCTGTGACATCTTTGTTAGTAATACTAACTCATAAGTCAATGGTCCGGTTCTTAATAACTTAATATGGACTAATACAATTCAAGCTTAGTTGCTTACATCTTGCACTCAATCCAAGCACACCTTGGGAAGGTGATACTCTCTGAGACAATATATCTTTCACTTATTAATTCACATCACTGTAGTGTTAATATACTTAACTCTTATGTTCATCTCACTTTACTTCATACCTTTGGTGTTGATCCACCCACTCTCCCTTTTTTTTTTTGAATCACTTAATTTCTATTACAAATTCATTTCACTCATCAACAATATCTTTTGAATCAATCTTGGCTTGCAACCATTTTAAGCCTTATTCATTTTTAAATGTAAGGGAAGATGACTCCTTTTGTCATATAATGCCCTATACAATATTCTAATGACATCACTGTAATAATGGTTATCATGCTTAAAGTCAATCAAAGCTGTACATTGATCTCATATTCCTATGAACTCTAAAATATAAACTTTAAGCATATCTCTGACAGCTAAGACCGTTGGCAAAATCAGGCATTCAGTCACTTGAGTCTACATTCTTAACTGCCAAAATGTTGCTTTGGCACATTCCTACTAGGATGTATAGCTTAAGTTGTTATTTGTGCTTTCTTTAGTAACTTTTTTACTCAATCATCTTTATCGGGTATACATACTTCTCTTTTCAATCACAAAGCATCTTTTTCCGATTCAAACTCAAAATTTAGATCCGTTTTCAATTCCTTAATAAGATTCACAATTTTTGAATCCTCAATTTGAGCTTTGTTAATCCTTTTCATGTGAAACTGATCTTCAATGCTATAACAATTACTACTTTGATTTGCACTAGATCTGATAACCTCAATATCTGAATCCATGCTTCACTGCTATTGGGGGTTTCTGCTTAATGTATTGGATACAACTCTAACTTTACTAGGAAATACTCATTTCTACCATCATAATCTTTCAGTACTTTTATCCATTGTCTCAGTCTCGTATTCAATTCTCTCAATTCAATAATTATCTCAAACTTTAATGATTTGTATATTTATAAATATCCAAGATGTTTCTGTACATATAATGCCTCTAACTTTCGAGTAATCACTATTCCAGCAAGTTGCAATTCATATATCAAATAATTAACCCATGAGGTTTCAATTGTCTCCATACATATGAAATCACTTTATCATGTTGCATTGGATTTCATCCTAATCTCTTATACAACATTATTGTATGCTATAAAATCTCCAAATCTAGACGATATAATTAATATCGGTATTATAATTCCTCGAAATTCTCTTTACTTTCATTACTCATATGATTTACACATGTTTTCCTCAAGTATTCAAGCTATTCTTCTCAACTTTTCGAATACATTTAATATATTATCAAATTTTGCTTGGATTGTTTTAATCTATAATACCATAGTGCTGTTGGGGCATTTATTAACTTGAACAAATATCTCCAAAGTTTCATATGCGCATGATTAGTTCTTGGAATTCCTTAAATAACTAATTCCTCGATGAGGTAACATTGTCTCACGTTATTTTCAATTTCCCAATTGACTTACCTTTCTTAAATGAGTTTCTCCATTCTTTAGATTTCCTCATATTTCACATTGACTTATTCTAATGTTTGCTCATTCATACTAATTTCTCCGTACATTTTAATTTATTTGCAAACTCAATTTCCTGTGTTGGCAACACATTCATCAAAATCTAATTTATATCTTTTGTGCATATTCGCATAGAATATAATATGGATCTAATTTCTCCTCATATTAGCAATAGTGTTACCTCAATTTCCAAAAATTCGCTCATGTAGTTGGATACTTTACATCAAACAAAATACATACATTCTCAGCAGCATACTTTACCTCTTATGCTTAAATCTCTATTAAGGTTATGACTCCAAAATTCATTTTTGATTAATTTCATATTCATTTCTGATTTGTTCTTTCATTGATCATTCTTAATATAAACTATCTAATTTGCTTAACCTAATTCAACGAAATTCTTCTTCGAAAGAAGATTTCTTGCCACTATCATCTATACGGAGCAATCTTTATCAATCAAATGTTATTATCATCAATATTGTTTCAACCATTCTTAACACCTCAATATGATCAATTTCAATTATTCATAATATTTAAATAATTTCAATTTCTGTCACACTTTACATGATCAAAATATCCTTTACAATAAAACTCAATGAAATAAGAGGCATATCCATTTACTCTTATGTTTTGTTATGTACCATCAAGATCGTTACATCTTATATACAAAAGTAATTTTGGTAGGTCACTAATTTATATCCTATGCTAATGATACATCAATCGTAATTGATTCCGAACAAAGCCTGACTATTCTATAACTATTCAAAATTACTTGTCCATAGTAGTTACCTTATTAGCATAATCACCTATACCATACTTCCATCGCGTTATTCTGATTAATCTCATAATTTTAAGTATACAGATTATAGATGATCTCCTATACCATATCTAAATATAGATCTCGTATGTACTCAATCACATTTTTCACCAATGTAATCACATTATTGGATAGGTACTCATAATAACTGGTCGACATAACCTTGAGAACTTATCACCATCATTTGTTTCATTTTCCATATGTACATTCTTAATCAATTTAGAAGCATAGATGCATGGCCATCTTGAAATTTTGATATGAAATTCACTAACACAATCTTATACCGGATCATAACTCTTATTACACTAATTAAACGATCATTTTAAATTCCAAGTTCAACCTTTCAATTCCACTTTACTTGTACACCTTAAATCTTGCCATTTCCACCTATGTCTCTATTTCTCTTCCAGTCAATTTATGAAAATATTTTCACATCCATATCAATTCAAGTACATACCCACAATAAATTCCGTTACCATATTCGTTGACATAACCATGGACACTGAATTTATGTCTAACATATCGGATTACGTAATATTTCTCATTTCTAGATATCCACAATTTTCCTTGTCTTACACTCTAACAAAACACCATTCTTCTCATTGTTTCTAATAGTCCCAACTCTTAACGAAAGTTCATATATATGACTCATACAATTGCAATAATTGGGATTCTATACTCATTGGTACCCTTCACTAATGGTGAGGAATCAGGTGCAGCAGATGCTTGCAAAACCCCTCATGTTCTTTTACGAGGTGACATCTTACTCCTTCCATAAGACATTATCTTTTAGCTTACTTTCATTTTAAATCTTGTTCCCTATATGTATGCATGATATGTATGTCACTTAATGCAATCAATCAATTTAACAATGCAAACAAATAATCACATATCATAATAATTCATCTTACTATGCATTCTAAGCCTAAGAAAACCTAAGCTCTGATACCATAAGATGTTGGACCCCGTTTCTGGAGCCCAACTATCTGGAGTCATAAAGCGTGAACGGGTTTCCTTGTAGGGTTATTTCAATAAGCCCTTATTTTCTCTCCTCCAATCTTCTTGACACTAGCATCAAAGGTTATCAATTTTTGTGGAGAGGTAGAAAAATTTGTTAGGAATCTATCTCTTCAAGAATCACTTCATTTGGAGGTCAGATGATGAAGTTATGGCATCCAAAAGAAACAAACATGATTATGCTCTTAATCATATTGTACCTATTTTGAGACAATTGGCATAACTTTCAATACAGATGTCTGATTAGGGTTTCTTCAAGACGATTTCGAAGAGCACTTCTAGATCTACAACTTTTGTGAAAAATTGAAGCGAGATTTTGCCTCTAAAAGGGTCAAAATCACAATTTACTATAGTTGTCTTGTGGATGTCCGTCTAACGGGCATAGACAGGCTTGGGGGTGCTTTCCAGACCCGAGAAGGTCCGTCTAACAGACATGTCGATCTAATGTCCATCTAACACGCATTTGTGACACCCATACCCCTCCAAAGCTTCTCCAATGCTTCTAACATCCATTCTAACATCACTTTCACTTATAATCTCCTCAAATTCACCCCTTCTAGTACAATATCGCTTCATATCCATTCAACTACTAAATATATCTCATTAACTCTTGAATCTCAACTCAATGATTCATCACATACAATCTTTCCAACTCTAACATGCTATTCTAATACCAGCAACAATTTGCATTCTCAACAAAGAAGAATATGCACATATATGTTCCACTTCCACATCCATCATACTCAACCTTTAAAATAACATAATCGTACACAAAAGGAACTTCTAAAATTCTCATTCTCATTTCTGAACAAAGTAAATGTTTGAACAAACTTTACTTACATATCAAAATACACATAAAACTTTTTGGATACTCATGTTTGATATGCCTATAAAGCTATCCAAATAGTCACTAACTTGGTACACAAGATTTTTAGCTATCTTGGAGTTTATGAATGCCTTGTAAGGATAACTAATCTTCTTGTTTTGCACCTGAGGAGGGAAAATGATGGGTTGAGCCATACAACTCAGTGGTTAATATATTTATAGCCATTGGAAATGAGCCACACAATTAAATATATATGTGAATATTCATATAGGTACACACGTCTTATCTTAATCTAGCAATGTAAGTTCAACATTCACAATTCTAATTCACAACTCATAATTCAATACATCATTACATAAAACATATTGGATGTGATTTAACATCAAAGCATAACACTCAAATTTCATCATGACTTAAAAAATCAAAATGCAAATGAACAAACAAATGGCTCGAGGGTTCTGTAGAACGAAATGGAGAAACTAAAGTTTACATGGTGAACGAAACGAATCCACTTTTCAGATCTCGTATGCCACAAGCAGGTAGCCAGGAGAAGTCTTTATGTCGACGTGCACGTGACTATGAAACGGTTCCCCTCTTGCTCAAACACAATCAAATTTCATGCTCAATTCAATCAATCACCAATTTATATTCTTGTGCTTTTTATTCTTTCCATTTAAATCAAAATGTTATGATACAATTCCAAGGCATAGCATGATCGTACTCACAATTCAATTATATCAAAATGTCATACATCTTGCAATGCATAATATAAAACACATCATAATGCATTTTTCACATCACGTCAATTCACAATTTAGAAATTCAAGCATACACACACACACATAGGCACATTGTCTATTTACACAATAACCATAAATATTTTACCCACCTTATTTTGTTTGAATATCCAAACTCAATTGTGCCCTTCCTCTTGCTTTTGGTAAGGTTTTTCTTGATTTCCTAACATAACCTAAATTCTCATTCAATTCAAATTCAAATGGAAATCCACTAAAACTTCCATAATTACAACAAATGAAATCAATTCAAACCAAGATCAAACCTAACCTACCCATAGTCCATCTAGGTTAGAAAACCCAAAACCTAGTTTAGAAACCCAAAAATCAAATGGGTTCTCTTAAATCATCTTCTTCCAACAGAAACCCTTCATTCTTTACATAAAACCCCTTTATCTCTCTAACTCCCTCTCTAACAGAGCATGAAGAAGATGATGATTAACTTACTTAACAAGCTTGATTTCCTCTTCTTTTCTTCTTTTTTCTTTCTCTCTCATAATTTTCTCCTTTCCCTCTTCTCTCCCACGGTTTTTCTCTTCTTCTTTTCTTTCTTCTCTACATTTTCTTCTCTTCTTTTAGCTTCTCACGACACTCTCTCTTCTCTCTTCTAATTCAAGACCATTTTAAATGGTCTTTTCCCATTTTACCCTTCATTTACCTTGTCCTTCCCATTTTCCCCCTTCATGTCTGTTAAAACCAACATCTCATACTTCTAACTCCTTAACTAATGATCATGGAAAAATTGAAAGAATTTGATAATACTTCCTTCTAGTAAAATGTTCCCCATTGTCTTAAGTTTCTAATGACACCAAAATCATTCAATTTGGTTTAGAAATTTGAAAGTTATGCCCCAAACATTTTTGGATTGTTCCTATACTGAAACAGATTTCTGTGCTCAAATTCCATCCCAAAATTGAAATTCTTAAAGACTTAATTAAAAATTGATTTCTTTAGAAATTTTGTAGCCTTAAGCCTCTAATTTAATCCAAATCAAGAATCATCTTGTTTGGATAACTAGAAAAATAGTTATGGCTAAAACACCGAAGCATACTCAATGAACATGTTTCAACTATATTTTCCAGCTTTTAACTTCCAACATTTCACATATAACCTATCTTATACCTAAACCATTTCTTACTTCCTTTGTAATTCAAGAATTCTCCTTTTCTTTACTCATAACTAATCGCCAACAATTTCTCATCTAATAGTTCTAACTTCCAAGAAAAGTTTGGGGTCTAACAGTAAGTGCACGGGTTGTGATTTGTAGTATGTGAAGGGTTGGTCCCATGAGGAATGTGACTAATCGAATCCTATGTTATCTAAGGGTTGAAAAATTAATAAAATGAAAATAAAAATTGCAAAGGAAAGTAAATACGAGAAAGTGATTATCAACAATTTAATTCGCAAGTTTAACATAAAAGAAATTGAAATTGAGCAACACAAAAGTCATAAAAGGAATTAACCAAGAAGAGTTACCAAATTATGAGAGAGAGGAATTTTCCTATCATCAATGCTAATCTAGTCAATTATGCGTTATTGTGGTGTCAGTTCTAAACTATTATAAGGGGATTACTCTCTCTTGAATTATAATCACGCAGCCTAATTCATTAACCCTAATTAAATTATGAGATTTGCAATATCTCAATTGACAAAAGGCCTACAATTCTAATTAGATCTTAAGCCCTCTAATAAACAATTAGGTCTCACACAAGATCTCTATCCATATAATAACCGACTAGATTGATCGTGTGGTCAATTAGATCGTCTACCTCTCATTAACCCGATCTAATCATTTTTATCTAGTTCACCCTCTCGATTTTTTACTAAAATATGCAAATATATTATGCCCAAAAAGTTCTAAAAGGACCTAGGTTATCCTACTCGGAAGTATATGAGATAGTTGTAGTTGATAACCTAGGGTCATCTCCCACGAAGGTGAAATTGGTCAACTTAAATTAAGTTTGAATGAAAAACAAAAACAATGCAGTCCTATACCTTTTATCTCAATTATTACGTGAAAGCTTCTAAGGAAAATTATGAAATTAAATTGAAAAGTGGACGGAATCAATTGGGAACAAAGACAAATAGATGAATCAAAGTGGAAAAACTTTTGAGAATTAATTTCACTAATTTAATCTCCTATGCATGATTATGGGATGATTGAATTGTTGTCTTACTAAAATTAATAGTTAGGTTCTAAATCAATTTGAATAATGAACTAGTCTAACTTTTGTATTCAAAAAGTTTTTATTCAAATTAATTATGAAATCCTGACTACTAATTACCACTTAAGTTAATATATTTATAGTTCTTAACCTAAGTGTCCATAGTTTTTTGATCCGTATTAAACTTCAACTCTCGAATCTTTATTTAATACTAAAATGAAGCAACATTTGGCCATTCTATTACATCCATTCAGTTCAGAAACTACAATAATAAATAAGGCAACAAATCCGTAACCCAATCACACATATTCAACTAAATAACTACATTAAATCTCAAGAAAAGAGATCAACCCATCACAGATATCACTACATTCATCATCATTAAACACTTAATCACATATGACTGTCAAGAAAAGTAGCAAAGCAATAATAAAACATTGAATAATGAATGGCTATCAAAAGAAAACAAATAACAGTCAGTTAAACTAATAAGAGTGTAAGTCAGTTAATAACAAACATAAAAATGAAAGAAACAAAGCAATAAATGAGGAATAAAATAAGCAAACAAATCTTCAGATGAAGAGTTATAAAGATCTCCAGTTGCTCTCAACCTTTTAGCTTTAGCACTCGCCTTTTGCTTCATCTTCTCACCCAAATGAATGGTCACTTAGGTTGAATGGGATTCAGCTTCGGTTCTCACTTTCGGCCTCTCCCAAGCTTCCACCTCTCTTATGTTTTGCTCTTCTTCCCAACTCACTCTGTTTCCTTTTTCTATTTCTCTATTCTCTCTCTTATCTTTTTGTTACTCCCGAATGAGTTTCCATCCCTTGGCGGTGTGTGTGTGAATGGAACAGTGCCCATTGATTATGGTTTTTTTTGATGTGTGTAAGTTTTAATTGATTAACCTAGATAATCCACAATCGTGTAGGTCATTCATGTAGTGCCTAAGGTGTCGATCCCACGAGGAGGGATAATCTAATCCTAAAATCTAAGGCCAAAGTAAATCACATAAATTTAAATGTAACGAAACTAAAACAAGAATGCAATTCAATCAAGCAAATCAATTTAAGAATCAACCACGAAAATATAACAAATTAGCAATTGCAACACACACTCAAGAATCAACCTAAGGAACTACTAATTGAGAGAAAGAGAATTTTACTAATCTTTAACACTAGCCTAATCGATTATGAATTACTAGATTATTGGTTCTAAATGATCGTAAGGTTAATTATTGTCTCTCGAGTTATAACCATTAACCCTAATTTACAAAACCTAATCAGATTATGGAAGTTACAATTTCTTAATTAACAACCTATCCAAAACCCTAATTAGATTTGAAGTTGTCTAATAAACTATCAATAAAGATTGCATGATCTATCTTCGCACAATTTACTGATTTGATTTAATTCTTATTTTATTAAATCGCCTAACTCTTGTTAGCTCATTTTAATAATTTTCACTCGATTCACCCACTCAATTTATCACCGAATTATGCAATTATAGAAATTAAATCACAATAAATCCAATAAAACACAAACAATCAAATTTCATTAAATCAAAGATAAAACCCCAAAGGTGAGTTTAGAAACAACATCAACATCTAAAAATCCTATCATCAACTATTATTCCAATTCTATACAATTATAAAATTGAAAATAATAGGAAATACAAATTTGAATGGATGATGGGAGGCAGCGACGTTAGGAAACTCTTGATCTGGGAAGTACATCGAGTCGGCTTCTTCTCCACTTCTCTATTCATTCTTCTCTTTCTCTATCTCTCGACAATTCTCTCTATGTTTTTTTTAAAGTGGCTGATACCAGAAACTACTTCTCTTTTATCTTATTCTTTAAATACCTTTTGTGTTCTAAACAACCCTAGGGTTTTTCTGGGGTTGAAAAGATCAGAAAATTCCTCGAAACTTGAAGTCTTTGAGTGTCTATGTGTTTGGCTGATGCAGGCCACATCCGAGTCTTTTGTCACGATCGTAGCATATGGGTCAAGATAGTGAGCCAACTCCAGTGCTTCTGTCACGATCGTGACCTATTGTGCCATGATCGTGGGCCAATGTTTCGGCTCCAATGTCTCCAAAACTTCTCCGTTCTTCGATGTTCACCCTGAAACACTAACAAAAACATCAAGGTCCTTAAAAACATAGTAATTAAACCCAAAGACTTGTACTAACTCATAAAACATAAATAATCAACAAACTAACACAATTCTAACCTAAACACAATTGAATTAACAATTAAATACATATCAAAGTAAGCCCTAAAACACGATGTAATTCACACTTATTAACATCCCCACACTTAAATGCTTGCTTGTCCTTAAGCAAACAAAACAACAAACACACAGAATCACACAATACACAATGCAATAATGAGACAATGGCTTCAACTTCATGAAATACATTTAATTTAAAACACAATCATTCAAGTCATATCAAATCATTAACAAAAAAATCCGTGACTAAGGGCTTTGAACTAAATATACATATTAATCAAGATCCAAGTGTTAATTTATTTACCCTTTTCAATTGCACACACACATTAATAATTCTTTGTCATTCAAACTTTGTAACTATTCCTAAGTATGTTTTCATGAAAAGTCAAGCTATTAAAAGTTCGGTAGGTTTTTATTAGATAATTTTTTAAAAAATTTATTTAAACAAGGACATAGTCTTTTAGGAAAATATTGGTGATGAATGTTGATCCGGTTACTTGACTAAGTCATTTATTTATTAAGCTGCTTGGTTGAAACATCATTATAGCTTTTTGACGTGGAGGCACGCATTTGTGATGCGTGTCAATCTGATTACTTAGTTACATCACGTCCTCAACTGGCTACTAGCTCTATTCATAACCCAAAGGCCAGCAAAATAGTAATTTATTTAACATCAATAAACACTTTTTTTATTGACTACCTTGTTGCTTCAGCTACCAGTTCTTCTATTTCTTCTTCCTCTATGGATTCTTCACTAGTTGAATCCTCTTCTGGCTGCTGAGCCAACGCTATACTCAAATTGGCCTGAGTAGCCCTGATCTTTGCATGCATCTTTTGGTTGATATCCCAGAGTTCCATGTTATGGGATTTAAGGATCTTAGCACGCTATATATGATGATGATTTAGGAAGTTTGGGAGATGGACAGTTAAACCACTATAGTCCACACCATAATACTCAGCAGTGGCAGAAACTAGGTACCGAATTCCTAAGTTATTGCTCCTCTTGCTCAGAGTCGCAACAATGACGTTCAACACATGTGTGGAGGTGCACACTAGAATGTTGTGATCCATGCACCATAAAATGAAGTGTAGCACCCCACTCTCATATTTCATATTCCCGAATACACTGACGGTATTTGAGAACATACTCTACGAGAGTGGCATATTGGAACAGTCAATAATCAAACTCATTGCAAAATTTTTAAAATAATGTATGCATATGCGAAAAATCAATAATCAATTTCGGCCCGTTTTACTCATAAACATTTTCAATCACAAGAGTTACAATCATTATACAAATCATCAGAATTTCACTAGTCACTTGGGCCCATTTCAGATACAAAACATTTTAGTCATAATGTCATTACTTTACAAAATTATTCATATACACAATGTACAATATTTGTGAATACAGATTTTGATACAAACAATGAAATACATATGCAAGTGTGAACTGATCCCGACTTCTATCTCTTACTCGAATGCAGTGGCTAGACTCCAATTTGTCTAACTGGAGATCTTTTCTATACATGAAAAATATTGCAAATTTTGGGTTAATTTTTGCGAACTTAATGAGTGGACCATCCTCGATGGCTCACTCAATCACATAACACATCAATTCATATAATTGGATAATTCACATCACTTCATCAATTCATAATGTTGAGTCACGTAAATTTCATATTCACTTAAAACATATATTACATTAAAAGTCAGTCAAACTATTTAAATCATACATATCATATGCATATGCAGTGCTTATAAGATTCACTTTCAATTATTATTGTTGTGACCGAGTGCCTATAACTGTCCCATATCTATTGTGGATACCAAGTTCATTGATAACTGTCCTGTATCCATTGGGGATATCGGGCTTATTATACATAGTGAGGCTTTGGCTCTTAATCATATTATGAGCTTTAAGCTCTTTTCACTTTCTAAGCTTTAAGCTCTTTTTTGATGGCTAATTCAGTCATAAAAGCCTTTATGTTATTATGCATTCATTTAATGAAATGTATCAATCACATAAGATTAATCAGTCACTTTATTTCACTTCACACATGTCATCGGACCTTGGTTCGGCATTCAACATTTAAGTTAAGAATCACTTATTTGATTCATGTTGGCCCCCGAAAATTTTCTTGTTGAATTAAACATTATTTAAATGAATTATGAGGTTTGATGGATTAATTTTT
>JANZLX010000212.1:10268522-10281236 GCA_025531955.1 Erythroxylum orinocense
CGATGATGGTTCCTCACTGAGTTCGCAAAACTCACCCAAAATTTGCATCTATTTTTCAGGCCTTGAAGAGTACTCCGCTAAACATGGGATTATGCCTACTGCAGGCAAGTGAAAGATAGAGGTCGGGATCAGTTCGTGTCTGCATTAGTGTTCCGTAAAAATTGTATTTCGAAATCTCTATAAAAGAATGCTCTGTCTATATATAGTGGGCCCAATTTGGTTATGGCATTTTGTTTATTACATGGCTTTTGTAAATTATTGTTGACTGGCTGTAATAATTGAAAATGCTTCCTTTTAACGTGGGCTCAAATTGCCTACTGTTTTCCGCGTGGATGAATATTTTAAACAAAAAAAATTGATACTGAGTTTCGTCTGAGTGATGTAGCACGCCACCCTCGCGGGGCACGAACTCGGATATCACCATCGATGTCGGGTTCGGGTCACACGGGAATGGGGTGTTACAACATAGGAGGCTTGAAAGCAAATTCGAGCAAGTCACTAAGAACCACGCCTCTTTAATACACAATTTGGAGGTCTAAGTAGGTCAACTACGGAGGCAATTTCTACTCGAAATGTAGGAACCCTTCCAAGCAATACCGAGTCTAACCCAAAGGAACAAATCATGGCCATTACTCAGACCCAGGAGAAGAAACTCGAACATGTGAAAGAAGACAGAGATAAGGAAGAAGGACAAGTAATTATGGAATTCCTTCCAAGTGAGCTCGTCATTGAGCCAATCGAGGAACCTCAACTTGAATTTTTGTAACCGATCCTAGCTTAGTGGAAGTCAATTTCAAGTAGGGCAACGAGGAATTCTAAGGAGGTTGAATTAAATAGGGTTGAGAACATAATGGAACATCTACAAACAAGGCTCACACTAAAGGAATCAAACAAGAAGAAGGTTAAGGAGTAGTGGAAGAAAACCCTAATATAGCAAAGAAGAAAGAGGACCTAGGTATTTTTACATTCCCTGTAGTATCAATGAAGTCAAAATAGACAAGGCATTCGTAGATTTGGGAGCAAACATCAATATGATGCCCTATACTTTTAGTCAAAAATTAGGGTTAGAAGAGTTAGAACCCATAAAGATGCTAGTGAAGATGGTGGACAGAACAATTCATCGACCGAAAGGGATTATTAAAGATGCGGAAACCCCTGTGGTCCTTGGATGAGCATTTTTGGTTACTACTCTCTCCATAATTAATGTTGATGGGGGTGAACTTGAAGTGAATCAGACGTTAATACAAGACTTAATAAAGATATGTAGATGCACAAGAAGGGGCGGTTGAATTGTGAACCCTTTTTCGTTTAATCCCTTTCGTAAACGAATTAGTTAAACGAAACTTGTTCTTTTCACAAGAACTACTGAGAATCACAGTTGTAAAGAATTTTCGTAAACTTGTGTATAACAGCAAAATCGAAAATTGAAAGATAAGAGAGATTGAGAGTAGAGAGATTTCGACACAGCAATTTTTATAATGGTTCACCCCAAACCGTGGGCTACGTCCAATCCTCAGATGTCTTTCTGAGTTTCCACTATCTCTCAAAACGTTACAAATATGCTTTTGTTTCTGAGCCTCTTCAAGTCTCTTACACTCAGTATTATTTCACACTTAGTCTCTGCAGGCAATCTGCTCTCCTTTCTACTGAAAGGATTTTCGAGCTTTGTTACAAAAAAATATAACTGTCGATTATTAGCACAAAATTTTTTTTCAAGAAATGTTAAACTTGCTAAACTTCAGTAACTTGTCTAACTTTGCAATCTTCGACTCCGTCTCATATTTATAGCCTTCATCTTTAACTACTTGATAACTGCTTCTTGATTCTTTAAAGAAACGGTTATTCAGTTGATTTCTGTAACTAACTCAGACTGATCCGTGTTATGCTTCTTCCATCTGTTTTCCGTATCTTCTGGTTTCTATCGTCTGTTTTTCCTATTTGCTTCCGTATGCTTTTCATATTTGCTTCCGTCTGCTTTTCATATTTGCTTCCGTCTGCTTTTCATATTTACTTCCGTCTGCTTTTCGTATTTGCTTCTGTCTACTTTTCATATTTGCTTGCTAACAAAAGAAAAATAAGATACAACTAACAAAAACATAATGTATCTTCTAAAAAGAAAAATATAAAGTAAACTAACAAAAACAAAGACACGACTAGAAAAATAATTAATGTATCTTCTAAAAACCAGTTCCTTCCATTTCAATAATGTTAAAGCTTGATAGGGTTGTTTGTGTGATCTCTAACTAGTTTTAATTTTTTACATTACTAATATATTACCTATAATTAATGTCCGTACAACTTTCACTAGAAGGTAATATAGTGGTTAGTTGGAGTTGATTCCATAAGGAAGTCCTGTAGATTAGAAAATATAAAGCTACTAAGTGGTCTAATCCAAAAAAATATAAGAGTGATTTTGATGGATTTTGATTTAAGAACTATAAACTAAAACAAAACATAAATAGGTGGCCAAGAGAATTAATGAATCAAAAATTTATCAAAAGAGAATTCAATCAAATATTAATATCTTATTTCACTTAATATTACTTTTGATTTCACAATTTGACTAACCTAGAATAAATTAAGCTGGATTAACAACATCTCTTATACATTAAAACTACAATGTCTTTAGCTATAACTGTCTACTCTAGTTAGTTAACACATACTTCTAGTAAGCTAACACCTATTTGAATTCACTAAAATATGTGAAATTATATGGAAGGTTTCACCTTAACACTAGAAAGATCACGAAGGTCTTTGTTAAGCAACTAGTTTAACCCCTATTACCTAAGTCGTGGTGTTAGACCCCGAATATTTTTTTTTAATGAGAAATTATTAGTGATTAGTTATGAGTAAAGAAAAAGGAGAATTCTTGAATTTGAAATGTTATACAAGATTTAGGTAGTGAATATAGTAAGTTGATGATGAGTGGGTATATGTGCGTATGTTCTATTATTAATGTTTATGATCAATCATAGATTCTAATTTGTTTATGGATGATATTAAGTTTAAATGGAGGTTGAGAGGAAGACTGGTGATTGAGCATGAAAGTTGAAAATGTAGAAAAGTAATAGAGCATGAATAGGTTGATTATGAATTCTTGGTTTTTAATGATTTTTTGACTAAACTTACATATTTTGGAGTAGTATGAAATTATGATGAATGACTTGATTGAAATGGAGTAGAAAAAAAGTTTGAAATGTTAGTTTTTCAAAATTGGAGGCCTAGAAATTTTGAGCATGAATAGTAGTAGAGAGTTGGATTTTCGATCTGAAACTTTGGTGATTTTTCTGTACTGATCTAAAGCGATTTTGATAAAATGGCCTTCACGAAAGTTGTAGTCTATTTTTTTATCTTTCCAATGGTATATAGTATGAGATTTTTTGACATCTGAGCTGAGAGATATGATTATTAGAATTTAGTGATGCTACATAGAGTGGTCTTTCAGGACAGCAACATTGTTTTGAAAATTTGACTCTTATAGAGATAGAAATTGTTTTTATGTTCTTCATGAAAGTTGTAGCTGTCATTCTAGCTTTCTAACACTATAAAGTATGACATTTTTTGATATCGGAGCTGGAATTTATGATCATTTGAAGTTGTGATGCTACACAGAGTGGACTTTCAGGACAGTCATATTGCTTTGACATTTTAACACTTTTAGAGGCAAAAATTATTTTTGAGATCTTCATGGAAGTTGTAGGCCTAGAAGTCTTCGTCGAAACGGTCTTTGAATCACCTTAATCCGATATGTGTTGTAAAAGTTATGCCCTTTTTACTAAAGCAGATCTGAGGAAGAAGGGAAGCATTTCGCGACCGCGACAGGTCGCGCTCGCAAAATGGTGCGTCAATGCCCCAATTCGTGACCGCGACACATTGCACTCGAGAACTTGCACGTCCGAGCCGCAGTTCGCAGTCGCAACCAGCCACGATCGTGACTTTGCCGATTTCCTAATCTGAACATCTTTCACTTTTTTAGCTATAACTTTTTTTTCGACCTCCGATTGACCTGATTTTTTAAGCATTGGATTCATAACACATTTTTTTATCTCTTCATAAACATTTATGATTTTTGGGATTAATTTTACAAAGATTGATTGAATCAAACTGAAAAGATCGGTTGAACGAGTATGAGTTGAATATTTTACTGAACATGCTTCAATATTTTGGTCATATCTTGAACAGTAGACCTCCAAATGTGATTATTCTTGTTTCTAATTAAAATAGAGACATGAAGCTACAAATTATCTGAAGGAATCAAATTTCAATTCGGTCCTTAAGACTCTCAATTTATGGAGTAAAGTTGGATATAGTGTACAATCTCGGTTTGGTAACAGTCCAAAAGTGTTTGGGCCATAACTTTTGTTCTAGTCATCCAATTAAGATGATTCTTGATTTGGATTAACCTAGAGAGATAAGTCTACAAATGGTCTGATGAAATTGAGTTTTAATTCAGTCTCTAAGAGTATCAATTTTTTTTATGGAAGCCAAGCGTAGGATAATGTTTTAGTATAAGAACAGTCCGAAAAAGTTTAGGGTATAACTTTTGGATTATGGAACCAAATTGAATGATTTTGGTGTCATTGGAAACCTAAGACAATGAGGAACATAATTCCTACAAGTAAGTGCTATCAAATTCCTTCAATTTCATGATTAGAAAAAGGTCTTGATTTTTGAGAAGAAGTTAAGCACGATTTTAACTAATTTTGAGGTCTTGATAGATTAATTATTTTATTTAGAGTTAATTATTATGTTAATGTTGGTTGGATTTTAAAATATGGTTTGGTTGAATTAAGTAGCAAGGATGTGAATTTATGAGGACATTTTGGGAAGAACACTTAAGTATTAAGGTTACAAGGCTTACATGTAAGGGTATTTTGAACATTGTTCACTCATTAATGGCATAATTGTAATAAGAAGGGTTTTTGCTTTTAAAGGAAAGAGCAAGAAAGAAAATTAGAAGGAAAGAACAAAGAAAAGAGGGAAGAAATGAGAGAGAGTTTGTTGGAGAGAGGAGAGAAAGAAGAAAGAAGAAAGAAGAAAAAGTTAGGTCTTGATTTTCTAAGCTTTCAAGAGGGATTTTAAAGTTGCTCAAGAGGGGAAAAAGGAAGAGGATGATGAGAGCTTCCATTCAAGCCAAGAAACTCTACATTTGGTGAAGGATCAAGGTAAGAGTATGTTTGAGTTGATGGATTTGTGAAAGGGTTTTGGTTTATATAGCTTAAGAAATGTACGGGTTTAAGTGTTCTGAGATCAATTTTGTGAGTATGTGTTATGGGTTGTCCAATTTGAATTCCTATTGATTTGGGAATTTTGCCATTGTGAAGGAAATCAAGATAGGCATAGGAGTAAGAGAGGATGCATTTTGAACAAGTATTAAGCAAGGAATTAAGGTGGGTTTCATGTTTATGATTGAGTAATAAGCCACTAAGCTTTCTTTTTCCAAATCAAGAAATAAAAGTTTGTTTTTGAATCAAGAGAATAAAATGACTTCAATTACTTCATTAAATATTGCTTTTACTGTTTTGATGAGAAATTGCTACATGTTGTGGTGTA
Organism: Erythroxylum orinocense; assembly: GCA_025531955.1. Lineage (NCBI taxonomy): Eukaryota > Viridiplantae > Streptophyta > Magnoliopsida > Malpighiales > Erythroxylaceae > Erythroxylum > Erythroxylum orinocense. Next base: position 10,274,076 of record JANZLX010000212.1, read on the forward strand.
TGAAATTTTGATGATGAATTGTGAATTGCTACATGAAAGGGGTTTTTGAAAAAAAACTTGCATGTTCATGAAAAACAAGTTTCTGAAATGTTGCCATTTAGGCAATCTTTTTGCAAGTCATGATTACATGTTATGTGGGTTTAGTTTGGTTCGTTCTGTTCTATCAAGTGTACTTGTCTAAAAGCTTCTCCTGCCTACCCGTTAGTGGCATGGAGCTCCGTCATGGACTCCCTTACGAGTACATAAAACTACTATGTGGGATTGTGTTAGTTTGTTCTGTTCATGGCTACACAGGACCATTATATGGGAATATGTTAGTACGTTCTGTTTACGGGCCTACCCAAACCATTTTTGATGTGTTTATGTGTTTATGATTTTTGACAAGTTTTAGTGAATTCATGATTTATGATGTTTATGAATTGCTTGATAAGCTATGAATTTAGGAAATATGTGTTACATGGATTTCAATGTGAGTTTTATAATGGAAATAAATATTTCAATGGTTTTTGCTTGTTTCTAGGTTATAAGCTTGTTACCCACAAGCTGTAAGCTCACCCCCTTTTCATTCCCATCTCCAGGTGATGAGAAAGAGATCGGGTGAAAGAAAGTCAAGACATTTGTTTGATTCTGCATATTTTTGTATTTCAAGTTAGATGGATGAAAAAAATATAAGACCTTAGACATATGTTGAGAATTATGGGATTTGGTATCCTTTGTTGTATTTTGAATTTTGAGATTGATGATGTAATGTAGCTTGGAATGCCATTAAAGTTTGTAAACATTTATCTTATGATGTTAATGGCATATGAATTGTGTAAGGATGATGTTAAGTTGAGATGTATGTTTGAAGTCATTAACTTGAGATGATGAATCTTGAGCATGAATTGTTTTTGTTTTATATATATGTGTGTTATGGAAAAGCAAGACAGGATTTTTGGTGAACAATGAGATGTTATTGAGTATGAGGAGGCCTATGAATTGAGGTGGAGTGTTGGATGAAATTTCAATTAGAAAATTTTCAAATTATGTTCTGAATTAGAAGAATAAGTTTGCTCACGTTTTGTAACTCCGAATGTTGGGTTCCAGAGAAGTTTGGGATCCAACATTGTTTGGTATCAGAGCAAGATGATGAATCGATGTTGGTTAATGAGACTTCAAGGAACCACGCTCAAGTATTACAAGGAACCAAGCGTTGGGCTCCGGAATCAAGCGGGGTCCAACACAATTGCTATTCGGCAAAGAGAAAAACTTTCTCTAGGTATTAGTTGTTCCTTTTTTCTTATTTGTTGAAAATTAATTGTCACTTTATTTTGTTTGTAACACTGCTTTTGTTATCTTACGATTTACAGTTTCTTGGTGGGTTTAATTTGAAAGTGGTGTTTTAGAATTACAAAGGTTTACGATTCAGATTTAAGTTAATGTGTAAGTACAACAAGCTGTGAACGAAACTGGAGCACATTTTAATTCATCCATTCCAAGAAAAGGAATAAATTGGAGAACATGAGATTGAATGACTTGATATTCGTTCGTTACAATTTAAAGCTTTAGGAAAGGTATGTTATTATAATTATTAATTTCGATATAAGTTCTTATAATTTTCTAATAATTAAATTTTATTGTTTACTAGGAGTCTTAATAACACAAGTAGTTTAACAAATCCAATTTCTATTGATAATATCAATATTTTAACTGATTGGGTTTCTGAGAAATCGGATTTGATAGATGTGAATGACTTGGAAGCTAATATTGGTTGGAAAAGTATTGACATGTCATTTAGTGCATTGAATTTGAATGATAATAATGATGAGGCTCCTCTTAATAATGAGGATTTTGTATCAAATGATAACTAGGGTTAGTGTAGTTATAACGGATATCCTCACATAGACGATTAAATGAAATTCTAGGTTTTTGTTCCTCTTCTTTTAATTTTACTTATATTTGATGTATATGTTACATTATATATATATATATATATATATATATATGTATATATATGTATATATATATTGTAAATGTTTTTTTATAGGTTTCACTTTTACTTGGTTGGTTTCTCATCACGAACTTTTGTAGTAAATTGTAATAGTTTGAAAGTTAAGAATATTTATTATTCTTTTTATTAGATGTTTTGAACTTTTGATGTAATTATTATTTATTATATGATGAAATTGTAATATTTTAATACTTTGTATTACTCTTAATTTTATATTTGTATGATGATAATTGTCTTTTTCATATTAATTGTGATTATTATTTATATGCGAAATATTTAAAAATTATTATTATTTCATATTAATTGAGGTTATTATTTATTATTATAATTTTTTGATGCAGGGTTGTTGTAAACTTATAAATGATACAATACAACTATACAATATGAAAATAGACTATTTTGCAATTTCTAAAAAAGTTCAGGGACTATTTCATAAATTTAAAAAATTACCTAAAAAATGATATCTTGTATTGATCGGTACTGGTACAATACTATACCAGAACTAAATTCAATACCAAGTCCAATACGGTATTCGCAACATTGCTTATATGTATTGGAACTAAACTTGATAAGAATGAAGAAAGCAAGGCTACGAATGAGACAAAGTACAGAAGAACGATTAGGTCATTACTATATCTTACAGGCTCAAAACTAGATATTATGCTTAGTGTGTGTCTTTGTGCACGCTTTCAATCAAATCCAAAAAGGATCTTCAAGCAATAAAGAGGATCTTTCGCTATCTTCATGGAACTATGGACTTTGGATTATGGTATCCAAAAATTGATTCTTTTAATATAGTTAGCTTTTGGGATGTAAATTATGCAAATGATAAAGTTGATAAGAAAATCACAAGTGGTCACTACCAATTTCTTGGAGGATTCTAGTTTCTTGGTCTTACAATAAACAAAATTGCACAGCGGTTTCGACAACCGAAGTGGAATATATAGCAGTTGTTATCTATTATGGTCAAATCTTATGGATGAAGCATCAACCCCAGGATTTTCTCTAAACTTTAATCATATTCCTATATTATGTGATAATACTAGTGCAATAAATCTTTCTAAAAAGCTTGTGCATCATTTTAGGATTAAGCATATGGAAATCAAGCATCATTTTCTTATAGACCATATTTTAAAAGGAACCATTGATCTTTTGCATGATAATACTGAAAATGAAGTAGCTGATATCTTCACTAAACCACTTTCTGAAGAAAGATTTTGTGTGTTAAGAAAAGAGCTTGGTATATGCAGACTATCTGATATTATTTCTATATGAATTTTCTATATTATTTCTCTTTGTAGACATTAGCATGCTCCTTCTAATTTGTTTCTTCAGTAGGCTCCTCTTAGTTTAATAGAGTATAATACACATGTCTTAAATCTTAGTTTAATAGAGTATAATACACATGTCTTAAAAAGGTAGTTATTTAATAGCGTCGTTTCAACTTTTAAAATCTGCGTCCAGATCGACAGCTTGCAAAATCAAATTCTTAACATGCAAGTTTTACTTCAAAATTTTTTTGAGTCTCTTAAATAACTTTGATGTTGTTTTTTACCAGGATTATTATAACATACCGGTGATGTCTTTTAACTATTTAAATTCTTTCCTTTCTATTTTTCGATAATGACAAAAGGTGAGAGTTAATGATATACTTGCATCCGTGATCTATTTTCAATGATATATTTGCTTAATGATTTTTTTTATATGTGATATATTTTACTAACTATTGAAATATTGTTGAACTGAATCTGTGAAGTTTAAATCTGTGATTTAGGCTCCTTTCTTTAGAGGTCTTAAAAAAGGCTCCTTCTAATCATGAAGGCCCCTTTTAACTATAATTGTGAGTAAGAACATATAGTTTACAGATATCTTTCGAAGTCCTTTATTATTATTTGAATTTTAAAAATATAGCTATTATTATTTGTCATCATAAAAAAAGGAGAGATTGTCAGCTCAAGGTTTATATTTAACAATTTTGATGATAACTATATAATACTTCAAAATTCAAATTGGATTTATTTCCTTGTATAGGCAATGATATAATCCATAAAAGAAAATAAAATCATAGGATAATTGCTTCATTTCTTGCAGGAACCTCATTTATAAACTTACCTAATTAGAAATAATTTCATAACATCTGGAAGGATCTTACTAATTCGAATAATTAGCTTCAGAAATTTTGATAGAACTTTTATCTTAACGTCTAAATATTGAAGATTTCAGCAGAGATGTTATCAAAGATTTGTTAGATACAAAGTTAACTCATAATAGAAATAAAGCAATGACTAGTTAGAGAAAATGTCTACTTAAGAAAGAGTCACCACATTTGAGAGACACACAGACTTGTGAAATACTTCAGTAACATCAATATTCTAAAAAGTTATATCAAACTCCTTGTGCCTTAGAAAGTGAAAACACTCTATCAAGAGAGAGATTGTTATTCTTTGAGAGTTTATATTGAGCTTACCTTATATTTATTTTTATGAGCTTATAGAATCTTGTTAAACACTTCGAGTGTAGAAGGTTAGAGAACCTTAAAATATATGTACTTTTGAGCTTAGAGAGACTAGTCAAATTTAATACTTGGATTCTTATAGTGAAATACTCAAGTTGAATGCATAGGGACTGGACGTAGGCTTCATTATTGGCCGAACCAGTATAAATCATCGCATTATAAGTTTGTGTTTTCAAGAGGGTCCTTCGATTTTAGAATAGGCTACTTCTATTTTTATATCGTAAGAGGTTCCTTTTCATTTTTGAAACAATTAACAAGCTCCTTTCTTTTTGAGCACTAGCAGTCTCCTATCGGTTAACAGGTTCCTTTCTTTTTAAGTGCTAGCAGGCTCCTTTCCTTTTGAGCACAAGTAAGCTTCTTTCGATTGATAGGCTCCTTTCATTTTTAAACAAGTAATAGGATCCTTTTGTTTTCAACGTTAACAGAATCTTTTCGAAAGTTGATAGGACCCTTCTATCTGTAGACTTATTTTGTTTAGCAGGATATTATCAATTTGAAAGTACCTTGCAATTTTTTTTACACACAATTCACCCCCCTTTTTTGTGTGTTTGCTTTATCGTGTTAGACCATATGAATTAAGAAAGGTTATTCTCACTGTATCTCCTAGGCTTATGAAATATTTCACTTATAAGCCTCATTAGAGTTGCATTATGAGTTTCCAACCTATATACCGTCCTAGGTGTTTATTATGCAAAAGATCGTTCATAAGAGATCAAACTTATGAAAAATGCAGTAAATACTTATATTATTCATACATATACTCATTAATGATTTTAATAATATTCCAAACAATAACACAAAATGAAGACCTCCTTTGCAGTCACACAAAACCCAAGCCCAAATACTTATACTATTAAAGTAGAACATATGATACCAGATACTTGGATGACTTACCTGGACGAATGGACAACCTTAAAGTACAAAGAAGAAGGACGAAGTTGGACACTTATCTATGCTCTTCAACAAAAAATAGGGCCTACGAAAAAAACATTTTCGTATTTAATATAAGACAATTGTTAAATAGTTTTGCATTCATATCTTTTACATGCACCATTGTAATCCTAATTTCACCAATGATATAGGTGCTTTTACAATGATGGGTTAAGGTTTAATTTGTCTCTTCTTTTAACCATAACTTTAACAAAGTCATGGATATAAACTAGCCCAAAAATACAAAGCAAGGACTTAATGTATCCTATCTCTCGATATGACAAAGTAAGGACTTAATGTATCCTATCTCTTCATATGTTCTTATTTTATTATAGATGCAAGCCGCTTTGTAGTTTATTACATCATTTTTATACCACATATAACTTAGTTTTTTGGTGTTGTTTAGGGATTAACTGGGGTTTAAAGTAGTGGATATTAATTAAGAGTTTCCTGATCCACTGCATCAACAACCTCACATCTTAAGCACAATTACCCACTCCCTTAGAATTGTTGCATTTCTTAGAACATTCCTATGACATAGTTCATAGCTGGTGTGCGGGAATTAGTTGGGATTTGAACTAGTGGGAATTTTTTGGTGAGTTACCTCACTCCTCCAAGATAATAGCCTTAAATATTAGGCATAATTGGCTAAGTGCCTGTTTGGTTCAGTTTTTGGAAGCTCCAAAAAAACTTTTTTTCACCGCAAAAGTCATTTTAAGGAAAAAATCAGTGTTTGGCTAAAAACTTTAAAAGTGCTTTTATAGTATAAGTAGTTTTTTTAAAGCCAAAATACAGCTTTTTCGAGTAGACAATTCGCGTCACTTTCGTAAATAACGATTTTAGAACGTCTCTTTTGTTTCTTTCTCTTTCTTTTGTTCCTCACACACTCACGACTCATCTTCTCTAATCACTCATAACTCTAAAGACACCCACGATACTCACAGGTTAGTTCCTCTTTATATTTGTTGTTGGGTCTGCGTTTAATACGCAGACGTCGATGTTTGCGTGTTGGGTTTGCATATACGCAGACGAAGGTCTGCGTTGTTGCATTGAATGTAAAATTGCTATCAACTTTGCTTTATGCTATCAATTGCTACCAATTAATTTTACGTAATAACATTGTGACTTCATATTGTCCAGTATTAGCATTGAAAGTAGAAAGAGAAAAGGAGAGGAACTACTTATTGCTGGTGAGGTAAGCTCAATATTTTTCTCATATTTTGAATTTTCTGAAACTGAGCATATGTTGGTATATTGGTTTATATATTGATTTAGAATGTGTAAACTTCTCATTGTGTGTTTACATATTGTATGTGTAGAACTTACAGAGTAGCACTGTTCTTTTGTGGAATCTGTTCTCTACCATTTTTACTTTTTTAATGGTGTTATTCCATCAAACTGTGAGTGAAGTTGTTAGTTCCTTAAAAGCAGTTATCTAGTTATTTTAAGTGTACTCAATGATTCAAAGTAGCATATAAAATTGTTTTTAAATATAGGCTGAAAGTAATACATGATGAGTAATTTGTATTTAAGATAACAACTCCTTATGAAGTGTGTCTCTTTCTTTACTTCTATACGTGTGTAAACTTCCATGGTCATTTTGGTTATGCTTTTATATTTTCTTATACTTGCTTAAATAATTGTTATATGCAGTGGGGATTTTGTTGTTGATAGAAAATGTCAATACCAAGCCAAGATATTCAAGGTGGGGATAAATTGAAAAAAA